>APFE030217545.1:2210-23608 GCA_000404065.3 Pinus taeda | reverse complement strand
CCAGCTTGTTCAGCAAAAGTGTAAATCAAGTGAATGACTGTGTCATAATTTGGCCACCAAACCAAGACATTGTTCTTTAGAGAATAAAAAAGGAAAAGTGTCAAAATGGGTTTTTCTCTGAAAAAGTTGTAGATAGCCTTAAGCAGGATAAAGGATCATTGTTGGGTAACAGGTAACCCTGTCGAGGCTATGGACGCCTGCTGGCAGCAGAGGCTCTACCTACAGTAAATGAGCATATTTTAAAAAGAGCCACCATAGCAGAGATGACCTCATTTTATCATTAAAAAAAGGACCAAGTAATGGCTGGTGTAAATACAAGGGCTAAACCTCAGGAAGCAAACGATTGGAATAGAGAAAGGTTGAAACAAAGTATCATTGATAGGATAAGACATAATGTACTCTACCTGTCCATAACAAAGTTTAGACTTATGAAAAAAATTTTGTTTCAGAAGTTGAAATTCAATAGAAAATTAGAGATAACTGGTTCTTCCCAGTGAATCGCCATTGTTGTGGCCACCAACAACCCCCCTCTTTTGTTTGATATTAGCAATAACAGCAAGAAAATAGGGGACCCTTAGTAAAAAATTCAAACAAACATCTCTATGAACATTTTTGTTTTTCCTTAGAATTTTATCGCAGCAAAGCAAGGAAACATTTCTTTTATGGGCATAATAAACTACGAAGGAACGATGCGAAATTCATCGCATCACATTCACCATAAGCGCCCTTAAATAAGAAACTTAAGAAATCTCCGACGGTCGATGTGCGACATCGCATATCGTAACATCGCGTAAAGCGGCACACAATGACTAATATCTGCGATCTGCGATCTGCGATGATCCGATATTGCGATGCCACAATAATATAACAAGAATCTGCGATCTGCGGTGAGCGCGAATATTTCTCGGCACAGTATTCAAGGAAAGCTGCATATTAATTAAAATTAAGCGCGCGCCTTTAAAAAGGAAATTAATGATTGTACGAATGGCTGCTTTTCATTTTTCGAAGAGTCAGTTCACTTTGAATGTCATAATTATACACACGCAAGATCTGAAGCTTTGAAGTCAATCTTTATTTCCATTACTCTTTTCCTTGACGCAAACTATAAAACAGGAAATAACATGGAACAATTTTGCAGGAAACATCTAAGGAAAAGGGGAAAGCGCCAATGCTCAGAGAACACAGAAGAGATCTCTTCAGAAACGGGTGCCACATACGATAGCACTACAGGTTCCAGAGTATCACTCAACAGATGCTAATGACCGATAGGTCATCTGAAGCTTAGAATTAAAGGCGCACAAAAGTAGCATGATTACAAGAAGACCTGAAACTTACACGCCAAAAAGCCCGCCACGAAGAACGGAGGTAGTTTTCAATCCAGAGAATTGCTCAGAAAGTAAATTCTTTTAACTCATCAAGTCATCCGCAAAGACAGAAACCAAAATAGCAAAAGCAGAACCAGTCTGAGGGAAATTTGAGTTATTACCAAGTATACATCAAGTCAGCAGGAGATTCTCTAAAAAATCTTATAGTTTGCCAGAAAGTTGTGCCAACTCTTATTACTTATATTTTTATAGAACACACGAAAGGGGAAGGCAACCAACTGACTCTTCTCAAGCGAATGCTGCACGCTTACAGCACTAAGGAGCAAATACAGAAATAGTTCAAAGTCAGATTTAATTTTAGAAATAATTTGCTTTATCAGAAGGATGGTCATTTGAAAACCGGATCCTAAATTTATGTAATCAAGTTAATTAGTTACCAGTATTTAAACCCTTCTCAGGCATTTTAGAGAAGGGTCCAGAGATTTTTCAAAAACTCGTCCTCAGAACATGCACTTTTGCACCCTCGGAGGTGGTTTTGATGAATGGATGGATCAAGGTTTATTAATGTTTGCATTTGATATCTGCTACTGATGTTGCACTTCTGTACTCTTAGTAGATGTTAGAGCAAGGAGAGATAAATCATTGTTGCTTGAAGCTTATGAGTGGAACCAGTCATAAATGGTACTTTTATCTCTTGACTATTCTTGCTTATGTTCTTTAAGTGATTTATAGTTTCAGTTGTTTATATGTCATTGTATGAATGTATGGGTTATCATTTGGCACTTTTGTACGGTGGAGTCATATTGTTTGTGTTTGACATATGAATAACTTATTATGCGATATGTTGTTCACAACTGTTTTTCCTAACTTCTTATGCAAAGTGGTTTATCTTTAACGATTTCTATTCTTATGATAGCTGAATGATCTTTATTACCAGTTATTGTTCGAAATATTTTAGATCGCATAATAGAAGACATACACCCCGGGTTAGTGTAGATTAGATGTGTTGTTTCTCATTAGATTACAATAACACAGAGTTAGCTTAAAGAATCTGAATTGGATTAGCTTTAAAATACTCTTAGATCAGCATAGTTTAACTCTACACACACACACACACCCAAAGTCGGGAAATTGGTCCCGTTATCCCCAGTCGGACCCGCTATACCAAACTGGTAAGGAGCTTCCAACCAAGGTCCGGACCGGGTGGGTATCCCCCTTGTTGTCGACCCGATTTTCGGGGCTTCAACAACTCCATATTATATTGTTTTTATGTGTGATTGCTTATTGCTGCATTTTATTTGCTGCTTTATTTGCTAATATATGTTTTATATCAGTTCAAGCAAATAAATTTAAAGCACATAAATAGTTTAAAAACAAACACAAGCATACACCTATTTCCAAGCACCTTTTAATTCCGCAATTGGTTAATCATTAGGTCTTGGAAATATTTAAGCTTTGGAAGTGGGAGAGGTTCTTGTAAGCTAACAAGAAGCCTTTAGTGCCCCATTTTCAGATCAGGTGGTATCGGAGCTTAGGTTTGATTAACCCCACCTTCAAAGAAGGTTATATCCAAGCTGGTTATACCAGAGCAAGTGGTATCATATCAGAATGCTTGATTGACAGAGCAAAGATTGCTTGTCTGAAAGGTGTTTAAATAGTCAGAGGTTGATTGTATGCTTGTTTGTAGACTGACTATTGTTTGAGTTTGCAGAGGTGAAGGGAGAGCTATTAATAGCTCAGTCTAGGAGAGGACAAAAAGGAAGAAGGGATGAAGGCATTCTTCTTATCCCAAAGGACCTCAAGGAAATCCTTGAAGCACAAGAGGTTTGTTGCAAAAGGTTGTTGAATAAGATCTTTATTAATCTGTTTGAAGTTCTTTTTTCATTGGCATAATGGCAACTTTGTTACACAGTAATTTGTCACCGTCCTCATCTCAGTCCTTCTACTGTGTCATGTGTCAAATAAACATGTTCATATCTTCCCACCAATGTAAGAAGATTAAGAAAATTCTCTCTAATGCTGAAGATTGACCCTTTTCGACTAAGTTTTTGTATCGTCGCTAGTAAACCCTTAAAATCAACAACGGTTCTCTGTCATGCACTATATCATTGCGATGTCGTCGCTAGTCCCCAGTTCATGACCCGCGACAATCCAAATTTGGCGAATTAGTTCAAACAGTTGGCCTTCTGGATGTTCCTAGAGCTGGATGTTGGGTCAGTTTGGGTTGCCTTTCCACCTCTGGGATGGTGGTTCTGCCTCTTGTGCAACCTCCCTTGAGGATAAGCTCCCTCTCCCTCATTTCATGGAGACTCCTTCTCCTATTAAAGCACTCACCTTTGCTATGATCTACTAGCATTTTTAACTAGTTAGTAGTTCTTTTGGTGGGGCAGTGCTGTTATGGCTTTTGTGTTTGATAGATAGCTGGTGTGGGTGTGACAAGTGTGGGATTGTTGATAGCTTGTGGAAGGTTGTGGAGGCCCTTAACTTTGTGTTAAAGCTTATGAGTGAGAGAGAGACATTGTATGTTGGGAAATTCATCCTTGAAGAGTGAATGCTTGATAAACATACTGGTTGGAACCTCTGAGAAGGCTTGCAATGTCAAGACTTGGTTGTAAGCTTGCTCTTGATTCATTATTAATACAATCAATGATGTTTTCCTATGTATTGTATGTAATTTACTTGATATCTCATCACTTCTTGACTTTATGAGTAAATAGATCATTGTTGTTTCCCGGTTATGTGCTTTGTTGTTTTTCTTTGTATTGTTTTAGGTGAATCACTCATTGAGGAGAAGGAAGCAGAAGCTGGAGCAATGCAATAGAACTTCATTGACCACCAGTTTGAGGTAGGCCTCTAATGATGATTGTTTAAGGAAATCAATTGTTGATCTGTCTTTGATGTGACTAGACCCACTCTAGGGCTAGAGGGGTTGCCTCTGTCCGTAGAGGGAACACTTTCCTGCATCACAAGTTGGCGACTCCATTGGGGAGTCCTTTGTATGTTTTTTCTCTTGTTTCGTTTTGATTTGGTGTCTCTTGAATTTTGGGGTTACCTGGGTCAATCTAGGAAATCCCTTCATTGCCTGTAAGGATAGATTAGTTTTTGTTTGGGAATTTTCATTTACCTTTCATTGTTTTTAAGTTTGTCACTGGAAAAAGCTAAACAGTCGCACCGACGTCGCGTTGTCTCTGTCTTGGAAGTCTGTGCGTTGCTGAATCCTATCACATAGTCGTGACGATTCCTGAAATTGGCTTGTCGCATGAAATACGTGTACTTCCATGATGACATCACTTTGTTGCTACGGCTAGTGACTGATTAGCATTAGTTTCTTGTGTTCTGCTTGACGATTCATGTAGAATTGTTTATCTCAATTCTGCCTCCTAAATTCATTAGTCTGGTTAACCCCTTGTTGTCTTTATCTTATCCATTAGTTCATTTTGATTGTTGTTAGTTAAGGTGCTTACTTTTCAGTTTCATTGAAGTGAGTCTTATATTTTTTGGCTTTGTGACCTGGTTCTTCAAGTTTTGAATTATTTGGCTTGGTTACTTGCCTATCCAGAAGATTCATCCACAACCCTCCTAGTGGTTTGCTTGAGGATTTTCCATTGCTTGTTCTTGTTGATTGATGTTTAGTGTTATTTATTGAACCAATTTCCATATTGATTCGATTGTTTCATTACCATACATAGATTACAATTGCTTGGATCAATTAGTTTTGCGCTTGCTTGTTTATTTCTTTATAATTCAAAGCTATCAAAATCAAAATATTGCATTGATTAGTATGCGAAAGTGAAAGTACATTTTGCATTCCAAGTTTTCATTTTTGGAAAATTAGAAGGAAAATTTTAAATCTCTCATTAGTAATATCAATGCACTATAGGGATTGATGTGTTTATGCATTGTGCCTCTTCAGTGACTGCATTTGCTGATCTTGGTTTTGTCTTGGTTTGGGAATGATCTCTCTACCCTTCTGTAAGTAGGAGTTCATTGAAGTGAAAGATGCTTTATTCATTCTAGTTGCATCCTAGGTTTTGGTATACATACGGTAAGGCCTGGAAATTGAAACATAATTCAAGATCAACTCTAAAATGAACTGAATTAACTTAACAATGCATTAGAACATAACGCACAATATTTAGAGGTCTAGGCTAGAGACATGCTCTCGCATCGTTAAACCTAATCACTATTGTTTTCACTTAAGGTTGGGTGATTCCTCCTTCTGTGACTCAATAGCTGCTAGTACAGACTTGCGCTCCTAGTACCATCGAGTATATGTTGGGAGACCCCACTAGGTTATCATCCTATATCCTTAGGAAACCATGTCTTCCGCCTTGCAAACCATAATGCACCAAACATAGCATTCGGGAAGATTGGCTGCCGTATGGAAAGTCCTTGGTTTTCATATGATTGCCAAGGTGTATATGCAGTTTTACGGATTGTTAGGTAAACCTTGTGCCTAGTTCTCCAGAGTAGTCACTTTCATTCCTTTTCAAACCTTAAAAGAAAAGGTCCATCTAAGAACTTTTCCTTTCAGGCTCATTAAATCTCGAAAGAGATAGAGTCACATTTTCATCCTTTTCTCGACTCTTGAAACATGAAAAGGTCAAGTTTTGTTCCTGTGTCATAAAATTTACTACCCATGAAATATTCCTGGTAATAGTTTGAGTTCTTCATTATAGTGCAAGTGTTTTTTCAAGCTCGTTCCTGATGGCAACTTCCCCTGAGTGTATCGGCCAAGGTCTTCCCCCATATGGGAACCCTGGTCTGTTTCCTTCTTTTGGAAATGTCGGTGCTGCATATATGGCAACATTGTCCTTGCCTGGGTTAACCATCGGTCTGCTCATTTGGTTGTTTTCAACCTCGGTGGTCCCAAGCGTCACGACTCCTATTCCACCATCTCCTTCATTTGAATCACAAAATGATGATTCCAAGGTTGAGCCTATGCCTTCATCCCCTATTTATTCGTCTTCATCTCCTACTTTGCCTGGCGAAAGTTCCACATCTAGTAACCAGGAGACTAAGAAGAAGAAGAAGAAGATGAAGAAGAAGAATAAGTCTGATAAGTGTGAGGTCGTTTATGCCGCTCATGTTCCAAGTACATCACTAGTTGTGACACTTTCTGCTCCTCTGCGGAAGGTTAACTTTCCTTGTAAATTATGCAAGGGCTACCATCTACTTCATGATTGTCTTGGCATTCCTTAGATCTTAGAAGTATGGTCTCATGATCTTGCTCGTGCTTCATCATCCTCTGAAGCTCATGATGATGCTATCCTATCAACTAGCAGTGGTAAGAAGAACAAGAAGATTGGATTCCCCTGTAGGCTATGTGAAGGAAACCATCCCCTTCACCTTTGTTCGCTCATGGATAAAGCTTCTGCCATTTTGGAAAGTCTTACAGCTTCTTCGGCTCAACTTCCCATTGGTTATTAGAGGCTCTCTTCAAACCCTCTCCCCATTGACAAAGAGATTTACTTAGATTCTTCTCTTTTCTATCCTCCTCTTTCCGAACCTAGTTGTGCTAAGCCCATTCCAGATTGACCATTGGTTGGAGAGAGTGTAAACTTGGATTCACTGCCTGTTGATCACTCTGTTTCGAAAGAGCGTCATGATTCTACTTCTCATGTTCTTCTTGTCTCATCAAATTCTCCTGAGTCTGAGAATGACCCTCCTATCCCAACTGTTTTAGAGAGTCCTTCTTCGATTCCTATAGAGCATGGGGGCAATCATATGATACCCCCACCGAGTAGTTCAGTCATTTCCTTCGACTGGAGTCATTTGTCTACATTCCGCCTTCCATCCTACGTGCCTTTCTAGATTACAGTATAGGCCTATGATAAGGCAGTACCTGGCACTCTCTTAGATGAGGGTGCATCGGTTAGCCTCATGCCTCTCACTAATTGGCAAGCTTTGGGCTCCCCGCAGCTTGTGCCAATCACACAGAATGTGTTGGCATTTGACGAAGGAACCAGTCAACCTTCAGGGATCCTTCCGAAGTTTCCTGTTACTTTGGGAGGCAAAACCATCTATATAGACGTAATGGTTGTCCAAGGTTCTTTAGATTTTAGTCTTCTCCTTGGCCATGAATATGTTTATGCCATGGGAGCCCTTGTCTCTTCACTTTTCCATGTGGTCTGTTTTCTACACGATGGAAGAATGGTGACCATCGATCAATTATAATTCTTTAGTCCCTCAGTGCCTCCTGTGTAGCCATCATCCCCTATCAGTTCTTGCTCACAAGCAGTACCTTCCCAACCGCACGTTAATTATGTGGCTACTCGTTCCATATCCACATCTCCTGATGATCATGCAGATCATCTTGTACATCATGTACTAGGGGCATTGGAACCTGATCTGTCATTGGTGTCTCATGACATTTATTCCTCCCAGAGTGCGTTTTTTCCATCCTGTGAAGACCTCTTGGGAGCCATGTTCCCATATGGCCCTTGAGAAGGAGTCCCGAGGATAGTTTCTCCCTATGTCAACCTCATTAAAAAATGAAACAAGGAGTCATGAGCATAGTTCCCACTCTTGTGTCAAGCTCATTAAAAAATGAAACAAGGTTGTGAGGATAGTTCTTTTACTGTGTCAACCTCATTAAAAAATGAAACAACTCCCTTTCCAAATCGATTTT
Organism: Pinus taeda; assembly: GCA_000404065.3. NCBI lineage: Eukaryota > Viridiplantae > Streptophyta > Pinopsida > Pinales > Pinaceae > Pinus > Pinus taeda. The sequence goes on along the minus strand of APFE030217545.1, from coordinate 15,652 downwards.
TTGATTAAGATCTCATAAAATCCAAGTCGAATATTTCCAAGATCTTGACATTGAACATTCATTCCATTCACCTCATTGAATGCAATGAAGCTTGGGGGGCATGTACCTCAATTTGCGTCATTATGCTGGGGGCATGTGAACTTATAACAAGCATAGTTTTTCATTTCAAGCTTGTGTAAACATGAAATCGAATCCAAGAAGAGTTCTCCATGGTTTAAGCTTGTGTAAAAGATGAACCCATACCCAATTTACATCTCGTGATTTCCATCTTAATCTGCTAAATTCTTCTAGATGAGCCTTGGTTGTTTCATTCCATTACCACCATCTCTTTAGCAGATCATATGCTTTCACTTGGTTGTTTTTCCTTTCCTAAGGAACAGCAGTGATGAGTGGTTTTATTAACCATTACATGTTTGAGAAACTCCACCATTGCCGGAACCAGTTGCTACCCTTTATACCACTTGTTCCTCTAGGACGAGTCTCATTTAAGCTCTTTTCTAACTCGTAAAAGATGAAAATATTACTGAGTATTTTTCATTTTTGACTCGTTAAAGAGAATAAAAATGGAGGTCTGTTTTAAGCTCTTTTTTGACCGTTTAAAGACGAAAATATTGCCGAGTTTTCATTTTTGACTCATTAAACGGAATAAGAAGGTGGTCCACTTTCAGCTCTTTTCCAACCATATAAATGTGAAAAGATGGTCGGGCTTTTGTCATTTCAAGTTTGATTTTGGTTATGAAACGCTGTATCTTCGATCGCTTTTCTACTTTTTTCGGATTGGGGCCACTAATTACGAAAAGTACTCCCTGATTGTAATGGTCAAGCGGTTCTCTCAAGTATTATTTTATACTTTTTTGGGCTCAAGGGACATAAATTTACGAAAAAGGACCCCCCTAGAGTTTTCTTTTCCATATCTTTTTCAAACTCTCTAAACATGAAAAAGACTCCGAGTTCTACCTATGTTAGACTTGTTAAACGCTGATGACATTGGAGTCGTCACCATGACGAGACTCGAGCTTCTCCTCCCTAGGGCTCTTTAAACTATTACTAGGTTGGATTTGTCTGAAGGTCGAACTTATATTACAAGCATATGTTATCCCCTTCAAGCTTGTTTTCAAAATAATTGGGGTACTCACCAACGATGGTGGGGGGAAATTCGGAAGTCATCATTGGTTATCTGTGGCAGCTAGTCACTATTGAACATCAACACTTTTGTTTATTGTCGGGTTGGGATATCCACACATCATCATTTGTCCTTCCATAGTTCTGGGTTGCCATTTTGCCTAATTCCATCTGATCTATGTTTCCTCCATCGAGCCTCTTATCCCTTGGTGCCAAAATGCTACCACCTTACAGAGTAGTTTCGCCGACATGTTCAAGAGTATAATCCTTCTCCAGTTTACACCCTTACCTCCTCCTCTGATATTCTGTTTCACCATCTACCACTTGTTCCTTATCTCGTGTCATTGATGGAGGAAATGCCAACTCATTTTCCAGGAGATTGATCTAGAGATCCCCTTCGGTACATTGGAACTTGCATGCCTCAATGGCAAGTTCTTCACGCCTAATGACAGACTTTCCTCATTGGTCTTTGATTGGGTGATTCCACGGGTGTTCGACTGCAGCTCATTTTTCACACTTAGTGGATTGTACTGGACAGTACCTTGAGAGCCATTGTCATTATTGGTGGTTTCTTTCGTGCTTGTTAATGGTTTTCATCATTGATCGGTAATCAAGAAACTTTATATCATGCTTGACCTCAGCACATCTATTCGCATGCTAGAATTTGTACTATGATCGGTTGGGTTTCAAGACCCCAAACTAAGATTACATGTGTTCAGGCTGCATGGATTGGTTCGTGATTACATATATGACTCTTTGATGGATGGCTGCGACCATACCTTTGTCATTATTATGGTCATATCAACTGGGTGGCTGCATCCATACCACAGAACAAGTTTCATATGTCTTCTGGATGGCTGCGCCCATGCCTAGACTATATGTATTTCACTATCACAGATATCAGTTATACTTGCGCTTGCAGGATCTTCAAGGTGGTTCTAGTTCAAACAGTTTCGTAAAGCATTTCACCCCTCCCACTCTCTTGGGCTTCATGCTTTAGGGGGCATCTATTACACAGTAATTTGTCACTATCATCATCTGAGTCCATTTGCTGTGTCATGTGTCAAATAAACATGTTCATATCTTCCCACCAATGTAAGAAGATTAAGCAAATTCTCTCTAATGCTAAAGATTGACCCTTTTTGACTAAGTTTCTGCATCATCGCTAGTAAACCCTTAAAATCCATGATGGTTCTCTATCATGCACTATATCGTTGCGACGTCGTCGCTAGTCCCTAGTTCATGACCCGTGACGATCCAGATTTGGCGAATTAGTTCAACCAGCCGACCTTCTGGATGTTTCTAGAGCTAGTTGTTAGGTCAGTTTAGGTCACCTTTCCGCCTCTGGGATGGTGGTTCCACCCCTTGTGCAACCTCCCTTGAGGATAAGCTCCCTCTCCCTCATTTCATGGAGACTCCTTCTCCTATCAAAGCACTCACCTTTGCTATGATCTGCTAGCTTTTTTAACTAGTTAGTAGTTCTTTTGGTGGGGCAGTGCTGTTAATGCTTTTGAGTTTGATAGATAGCTGGTGTGGGTGTGACAAGTGTGGGATTGTTGATAGCTTGTGGAAGCTTGTGGAGTGTCATTAACTTTGTGTTAAAGCTTATGAGTGAGAGAGAGACATTGTATGTTGGGAGATTCATCCTTGAAGAGTGAATGCTTGAGAAAAATATTGGCTAGACCCTCTGAGAAGGCCTGCGATGTCAAGACTTGGTTGTAAGCTTGCTCTTGATTCATTATTAATAAAATCAATGATGTTTTCCTATGTCTTATATGTAATTTACTTGATAGCTCATGACTTCTTGACTTTATGAGTAAATAGATCATTGATGTTTCTCAGTTACGTGCTTTGTTGTTTTTTCTTCGTATTGTTTCAGGTTAATCACTCATTGAGGAGAAGGAAGCGGAAGCTGGAGCAGTGCAATGGAACTTCATCGACCATCGGCTTGAGGTAGGCCTCCAACGATGACTACCTAAGGAAATCAATTGCTTATTTGTATTTTCTATGACTAAACCCACTCTAGGGCTAGAGGGGTTGCCTTCGTCCATAGAGGGAACACTTTCCTGCATCACAAACTTCTACAAGTCAATCCTCAAATTATTCTTTCTTCACAAGAATCTTCTATGAAGAAATGAAGCAAGAATTGTCCACCATGATGGATATGGTGAGAGAAATGTATGAGGATGGAAGGAAGAGTAGCATACTTAGAGAGCAGTTGAATTCCATGGAGGAAGAGATGCAGTTACTTTTTGACAAATTGTAGGAAATGGAGAGGCAACTTCATATTGCAAATATGATCCTGAAAAGGATGCATGAGTTGGATACACAACACTTTATTGCCAAGGAAGCCTTAGTCAAGTATCAGCTTGAAGAAGAGTCTTATGGAGAAAGTTTTGAAGCTGCCATGTAGTCCATTGAAACAGTTCCAAGAAGGAGTTTCATTTCAGGTCTTCTACCTCAAGAGTGTAAAGATTGTATTCGTGGAGAATGAAATAGCTTGAAACATCATTTGTAGGATGCATGTGTTCATAAATATGCACTTGAACCAGAGAGTTGTGGAAAATTTGATAGCCTTGAAGAGATTCAAGGGGAGCCACTTCTTCATTCAATTCACCTCCTCATGAAGGCAATAAAGGTGAAAAAGAAAGGTATAAATCTGGTTTTAAACACATTCCTTTTGATTATGTTCAACATGATAAATTTCCATGTAAACATTGGAAAAGAGTTGTATGTTCCTTTTTTGGTTTGGATAACCATAGTGTTTCTAGATGTTGGAATAGAATGGCCACATACAGGAAACTTTTGAAGGAAAGGAAGCAAGAAGCCAAAGGTCCATTGGACAAGGCAAATCATGTTGTCAAGAGAATGCACATGTGTTGCACTTTCTACCATAAGCAAGGACACATTGCTGAAAATTGTTGGACTCTGAATCCAACAATGCTTCCATGAAACTTGAAGAAGGTGGAAAGAGAAAATGGCAAAAATGGAAAGGAAGATTCCATTATTAATGTGTTTCAGGATGATTCACATGTTGATGCTGATGTGCAGACAAAGGTAGCACCTTTGAAACGGATTGGTAAGAAATGGTTATAGTTCTTATCCAATTAAGATTGCAAGTCTTTTTGCATTGATTTTCATTTCTTTGTTAATGGAATGCAAGTTGTAGGATTTTACCAGGAAGGTGAATGGAAAGTTGAGTATCAGACTCACTTTATGGCTGCAACATTATATTTCATTTCAGCTTCGAAAGTGTAGCGTGCTTAAGCGAAAGTTGAAAGGTGAAATGCATGCATAAGCATGATATGCATGAACATGGGGATGTTGATGATTTCCTTGTATTTAAACATGTATGTGTGATTAACTTGAAGGGTTGATTACTTTGTTGTAAACATGCATGTAATATTGACTTGAGAAAAGTTTATTTGGTCTCCAAGATGGAGATAATGATCAAGTGTTTCATATTTTGAAAAGAATCCTTGAGATCTTTTCTACATGCTTGACTTGAAGGGTCATTTGTTTTAAAGGCATGTTTGGTGGGCTTGGTATCTAGTCCATCATTTGTATGCAGATGTAAGACATGGAGGTGTTCACAAGATGTGAAAATCTATTTCTTTTGTTGAAGCAAGAAGTTTAGGCCATATAGTTGTTGTCTGTATTTATGTTGTTGTTAACAGTTGTTGTTGACAGCATGTCAAACAAGTACAAATGAAAATTTTGTGAAGTAGATGTTGTTGGCATTATGGTTCTGGTATGATTTCAGATGTTGTACTTGATGGCAAACACCCATGGCATGGCTCTCATTTTGATGAAAACAAAGAAGTACGCAGGAGAACAGTTCAGAAGGTGCGTACCCGCAGGTATGCCGTGCAGGGACCGCGTCCAAATACGCGGGTAACCCATTTACGGGGTGCGTACCCCAGTGCACACATTCCAAGGCAATTAAGCGCCCACCCGTGGGGTTTCTCAGTGGTATTTAGCCAACTGTATTGGGTTATCATGGTTTTGGCCCGCGGTATTGATTATTTTATTATTATTATTGAGCCCCATGATCCTTGATTTGAGGAAGAGCTAGCCTATATAAAGCAAAGGAGATCAATTGGCTTATGTTATCCTTGTATCTGAAATATCTTAAGATCTGATCTATGTGGGTTCTCGGTTCTTAAAAGATCGATTTATAAAGGGAAGGTAGAAGCGAATTGGGCGAAGGGTGATCTCTTGAGCACAAGTTCAGATCTGAAGCATCTGAGGTTAATTTCAAGCCCTAGTCAAGGTACGCAAGGCGCCGAAGGTTCAGATGCGTGGGTACGCAGAGGCGCCGAGGGCTCAGTGCGTGGGTACGCAGAGGGGCCGAAGGTTACCTGCGTGGGTACGCAGAAGTGGCAAAGGCCCAGTGCGTAGGTACGCAGGGCGACAGTCGTTCAGGTGCGTGCTTTCTGCAACAGCACGCGGCGCGATTATTCCTTTGGGTGCGTACTTTCTGGAAAGTACGCGGCGCGATAGTGTCATTGGGTGCGTACTGTACGCAGTGCAGTGAAAAGAGCAGTGCGTGTCCACGCAGTCCAGCAAGAAGGAGAACTGCGGGTATACGCAGAGAGCCAGAAGGTGAACTGCGTAGCAACGCAGGCCAGTAGAAGGAAAACCGCGTATCTGTGTTAAGATCTTCTGTTGATTGAATTTTTTCTGTTGAAAAGGTGTTCTGGGTTTTGTTCTGTTATTGTTGATCTGGTTATTACAGTTGACTGTATAATTTACATGTACTTGATAATCATTTGATGTATATGGATCCAGTTTGAAAATTTATGAAAAGTGGTCCTTGAAAAGAAGTAGGGGGTTGTAGCTCCCTTTCAGGAGAGACTGGAAAACGAGAGAGAGTTGAAGCTCTCAGCAGGTTGCAGCCTGCGTACTGGTAAAGGACTGCACCAGTACAAGACCATTGTAAAAGGAGGTTCTAATTTGGAAGAAGATAGAGACATATTGCAGCAGGTGGTTTTCACCCACATTGGGTTTCCACCTTATATCTGGTGTTCTTTGATGTGACTGACTGCTTTTCTGTTCATGCTCATTATTTATGGTATCGGTATGCAAAATAATTCAAAGTATAAATAAGAAAGATTTGGTAAAAGAATTTGATAATACTGATTCACCCCCCCCCTCTCAGTATTATTGTCAACAGATGTAACTTCACATTGGTTTGAGCCACCTTGGATCAATGATAAAGGAAGAGAAGTTCAAACTACCTTTTGTGACAATCTCAATAGGAGTTCTGCATGAATTCAAGGAGGAAAACAGTTCTTCCCAAGAGGACCAGCACATCTAGGAAGGAGAGTGGTCAAGGGCTTTGGTTCAGACACACTATGCAAGGAAAGTGTATGGAGGCTGAAAGAAGAGGGTGTTGTTACTCTTATTTACTGTTCAGATCAGTATGTCAGTGTTTTGGAGACCAAAAGCTTTTTAGTGGGAAGGTGTGATCAGAAAATGATCCTAAATGACTTTTTACTCAAAAATTAAAGTCAAGCGATGCTTCTAAAAATAGTATCAATGCATTGATTCTTTCAATCTGAATATAATGCAATTTGAATTGGATAAAATGGACTTTGGATGAAGAAGTTATCGCAGAAAGAAGATTGCCATTGTCCTTTGAAAAGGAGGCAAATTCTTATAAAAATGGGCTTAAGGCCTTATATGGGAAAATCACATCGGAAGGGTTAATATTAGCCTTATGCACTAAAAACCTTTGTTAGCTCTTAACCTTCATAAAAGCATGTTTTACATTGAAATTCGGATAAAACACGTGGGTAGTAGAAACTAGGCGGACCCGAAGAATTTATAGAAAATAGACTAAACCTTTTGAGTTCCGGAAGGAGGGCAGTAAGCTGTATTTCAGGCATGCTTCAAGTAGTAATCAGTATTGGACAGGGTCCGCTTGATTCCATACATTGGCTGACACATAGCACGTAGGAGGAGAGAGGAAACTGCTTTTTTGGGCGGTTAATCCCCGTGCAAATTGTGCGCTCGAAATGACTGTCATTTGTCGGGTTAGAGTTCGCGAATCAACGGTCGAGATGTGATCAGTGATCACTGATTGGGGGATGCAAAGGGAAGACCCCCGGGTCATAGCATTGTGATATGCTGATATGTGATCAGTGATAGCACCGATGCAAGGGTGCCGATAGCGATACGTCAATGTTCCAGTGGGTCGATCGGTGATATCGGTGATCGACGAGCGATGAACCCCTGATACCAAGGCCAATGCACATTGCAATTTCAACTTGCGATATACCGATAAAGGGTGGACCCGATGGGAGTTATAAGCATGAATGTATAAAATTTGAAATCTGGTTTATTCATATTTTCTTTGTATTTCCCATATATTAAGGTTTTGACCTCTTGCCTAAGCGATTGTGATATGCCGATAGAAGGCGGACTCGATGGGTTTATAGATGTGATTCTATAATATTTGAAGTCCAGGTTTCAAATTTTCTATGTATTCCTTTGTATTTTGATTTTTTGACCATTATGCCATGCGATAGTGATTTGCGATAAAATGGTGGACCCGATGGGTTTATCAATGTGATTGAATGCATTTTGAAGTTTGGTAAAACACTCAATCATGTGTTTTCGACAGTTTTCCTATGTATTGAGTTTTGTGGCCATTTCTGCAAGAGGAAGGTGGAACGGTTGGGTTTCCTGTGCCCACCGATTCATTGCAATAGGAAACTAATTCTTTTGTGGAAACAATTGGGTTCTTCAATGATGGAGGACTGTAACTGATGCATGATAAAAAACAGAGAGCACGATGGACCAAGAGGAGCTAGAGGGCTCAAAAAGGTTCCTGGAAGGTTGATGAGAGTCGCTTGGAGGTCAAGCGAACTACAGAGGCACGTAGAGGCTGAGAGAAGCTTAGAGAGCCAAAGAGCCAGAGCCAGAGCTGAAGAGCCATAGCCAAAGCTAAAGACCAAAGCCAGAGCTAGAGCCAAAGAGCTAGAGCTAGAGCCAGATCCAGAGAGCCAGAGTGAGAGCCAGAGTCAAGAATAGTAAAAAGATCACATGATCTAGCTATTGCTAGTGTCCAAGGTGTCTGAAGACAGAAGAAGGCATTCCAGAGACAGTTAAGAGAATTATGAGGGAGTTAGAGAAGCCAGAAGCTCAAGAATCTTAGAGCACTAACTGAAGGAGTCAAGTCCAGAGAAGCCTAGATCTGCTTGCAGAGTGAGGATAGCCATGGGTAAGATGGCATTCTAAACCCATAAGTGTAAACCAATGGAGTTGAGCATGGAGCTTGTAAAAGAATTTAGCCATAATCCCAAAGAGCCTAGTCGAGTTGATTAGTGCTCAAGGAGACGTAGCCCAAGATATCAAGGTGAACTCCATATTATATCGTTGTTATGTGTGATTGCTTATTATTGCATTGTATTTTCTACTTTATTTGCTATTATATGTTTTATATCAATTCAAGCAAATAAACTTAAAGCACATAAAAAGTTTAAAAACAAACACAAGCATACACCTATTTTCAAGAACTTTTTAATTCCCCAATTGGTTAATCATATGGTCTTGGAAATATTTAAGCTTTGGAAGTGGGAGAGGTTCTTGTAAGCTTATAAGAATCCTTTAGTGCCCCATTTTCAAATCAGCCTCGAATTTGGCCATTGACCCGATCACCTTAACCGAAGGTGATCTCCATGACATCGGCGATATGATCTGTGATGTCACAAGTGAAGCACTTTAGGAGTTCATGCAGGAGCATCAGACTGTGTTGGGGGCCCTCAAGGTGCAACTATAGGAGTTACAGGTGCGGCCCCCTCAGGACGTAGCTGCAGGAGTTACAAGTGCGGCCCCCTCAGGAAGGTACCTTGTCAACAAACATCACAGCAGGAACTTCAGCAGTAGAATAGATGTTGTGCGCAACGATGGAAAATACAATAGTGTTGCCAGAGGGAGCCCTAGTGTCGTGCAATGTGATGGATCGATTGTTGATTAGCATGATGAAAGGCTTGGCCTTAATCTCGCTACCCTTCCTCGGGAAACGATGTATTAATTACAGGATGGGATAATGACAGAGCTGCGGGCTAGGAAGAGTCGTGCGATCCAAGTTCTTAGTGAGAAAAAAATAAACATAGAACATCTCAACTTGCAGCATGAAAAATAGGTGTCATTGAATCAACAGTTGGTGTAGATGGTAGATGATGCTTGCCAACGTGTGTCAAAGATGGCCAATTTCAGCAGATCTACCAGTAGAAGTGCGGATCCAGAATTTGGCAATTGGAGTCTGCGAGGCCAGAGAATAGATGACAAAGGTTTAGCTGGAGCTAAATGATCAGATTGCCAAGCTACGGTTGAAGGTTCCGCCTTCCACTCCCCTAGAAGTCTGAGAATAGTGCGCTAGTGCTATCACAATAGGGTCGGAAGAAATTGGAGGTGCAGTGCAAAACTGTACCAACATGTTGGAAAACTCACTTGAGGTCCTCATGACTTTGCAGGAGGACCCCAACATTTAGCACCTAGAGATAGAGGTGTGCGAACTCCAGTAGCAATATGACAATGTTAGAGGAACAGCGTAGATATTAGTCCTCACTCAGTGGCTTGCAAGGATGCAGCAAGCCAAGGAATTAAAGGAGAGGAACTACACCATAAGGAATTAGTTCTCAAAGCCTGCGTTCAACCATGCATTGATGAGGCCTTCACAATCACAGTGAATATTGAAGGGAATCTCGTGCACATTTAGGGGATGCATGCATAGATGCAGGGCAGGACGCTGGACACAGAGGTCTCAGAAGAACGGATGCAGTAGGTTCAACAAGCAACAACTTAGTGCACTGCAAACATCGGGACCGTTCAAGACCAGTTGGAGGGATTATGTGCCAAGATCGCCGCAACGATAGAGTGACTCGAGGGTGAGTCACGATGTTTGTGTTGGGGGCCTGTTGGGCATGGAACCCCCCACAACATGTTTTGGGGCTCAAATCCCAAGTTTTGAGTGATATTATTGTAATGCTCCGCGAATTGCAGGCATGAAATGCATGTTAGGGTCATTGGGTTGTCCGCCCTAAGTTTTAATGTAATATCGGCCTACCCATGGTCTGCGGACCATGGGATTGAATAAATAGAGCGAGGATCTAAGTTGTAAAAAGAAGATAATAGAATTGAATAGATAGAATGAGAGAGCAAAGCATAGAAGAAGAATCTAAGTGTGTCCTGGGTCATAGGAGTAGGAAGAGTCTCTACAGTCGAATGCGCAAAGGCCTAGTAGAGTCTGCAACTGAATGCGTGGACCCCTGTAGCTCAGTGTGTAGGGTAGAGTTGAGTCTGTAACTAGAGAAGAGATTAATAAAGAAAGGTTTTGTTACCAATTCAGTGCATCTATTCTGAGTTATTACATGGTTGATATCATTTGTGATTATACTATTTATTTACTGCGCGCACTCGTATGTATTGTGAATATTGTTAAGTATAACTGAAGGAATACAAATAAGCTAAGTTAATTAACTAATATTGGATGATTAGTAAGGACTTGGGTAATAACATTGTTCAGCCCCCGAGTAGGGTTGTGCGAAGGAATTATCTTAGGTTGTGAGGTATAGGGAAGTGCGTGTAGCGATGTGTGCGTAGGGTCGAACTGCAGACCACTTGAACTCCTCAGACATCCCCAGGGTGTGGAAACCTAGTTCTAGCACCCTCCCATACTACTTCAAGTGAGACCTTAGTCCGCACTCCATGGACTATTTCCAAAAGGGCCAGTAGTACTGGGATTTGTTTGAGTAAATCACCTCTGAACCTGGGTCAGGCCCCAACAAGGCAACAAGTTGGTCCAAAAGGTCATCAATCTGTGGGATCGGATACCTATTCTAGAAATTGATCTTGTTCAGTGCTCGGTAGTTAATACAGAGTCTCCAAGTCCCATCCTTCTTCTCTACCAACACAATCAGGCTCCCACAGGGCAATGAACTCAGATGGATGTGCCCTTTATGCAGTAGCTCTTGAATTTGCCTCTTGATTTCATTTTTCTCTAGAATGGAGTGCCGATAGATTGGTCCATTGGGTAACAACGCACCTAGGGTCATATTGATGAATTTCTTGACCTGACAGTGGAGAGGAACTATTGTGGGGGAGGTGAAGATGTCCTCATTCTCCTCCACGACCTTGTCCATCTGTTGTTGCCATGCCGAGGAACCCTGTCTAGAGGTAGTGGCCACCATCTTCTTCTTTCCCTCAGGATGTATCATCAGGATAAAAAATTTCCCATTTTTGGAAATGAGCTTATTACATTGTTTTGTAGTAACTAAAGGGATGGCGGTAGGCAGTGCTACCTCTAGTATCTTGTACAACTTATTTTCAAAAGTAACAATAACAGCACGAGGCCTTGACTCATACATAGCATGTCACTTCCATAAGTATGGTTGGTATAATAATACATCACAAACATCAAGGGGAGCAACGTTACATAATACCTCATCCGTGAAGGGCTTGATGTTTTATGGAAGGTAGTACTATTAACTCACGTGAAGATCGCGTCCTTGGTGAAGCCACCCGATGGTGTACAGTTGTGGATGTGCTATGGTCGGTAAGCCCAGCCACTTCATGACCTCTGCTGAAATGAGGTTCTTTTGGCTCCCACTGTTGATAATTAATTATAGCGGGGAACCCTTTACCCACATCTAGGAGTGAAAGAGGCGCTCCTCCTCCTCTGGATCTTTGGGTTCCTCCTTTTGGATCTTCCTAGTGGCAACATTGGCATTTGGCTCTGCATCAATAATTTGCTTCCCTTTGTCATTCCCTTTGTCAAATTCTGACTCAGAGTTGTAACATGCATCTAATTCCGAAGCCTTTAGCTCAACCACAAGTGACTGCTTGGCCCGACACTCACTTGTGTTGTGAGTGGAGCTCTTATGGAACTCACACCACTTTCCCATGTCCTTCTTCGGTTTTACGGCATTGTTCTTTGCTTGCAACTTTAGCGGGTTGTCCTAGGCCACCCCACCTTGGCTTTTTCCTTTGTTCTACAGTTTGGGGGCACCTTTCCCTTGCTTCAGATTCGCAATTCCAAGGTCTCGCTTCTTTTGTTGATCTGAAAATGAGATCTTAATTCAATATAAAGGTATTATAGACTTATGTGCAGGAGGGCCTATATTACTTAGTGCAACGGATCAAAAATATTGTTAATAGGATAGACAATGAGCAGTTAGAAAACATAACACTCGTACACATTACATAGTAAAATAATAGAGTTCACTAGACTTCCTGGTCCAGCTTTCATTGTTTGACCTCTATATTATGTCTTCAAGAGCAGATTATTACAAGTGTGAGCTAAAACTGAGTCTCAACACAACAGTGACAAAACAACGGGGATTTACTTGAAATCCTCAAGTCTATAAGAGGACACAGACTCTCCCCTTTTCTCTTTGTCTTCTACTTTTTCTCTATCTCAGCAGCTGCTTCCCTCTGTGTTATCAGGAAATCTAGTGTCCACTCGGAGCTGCTAGTCCCACTAAGACGGGTAGCTATCTTAGAAACAAACAAACCAAAACTACTTTCGCTTTCCTTTATGAGAAATAGATAAGAGGGGAACAAAGGAAACCAACCTCAGTCTTGCGCTTGGTTCCTTGCTTGGCTCCTCTCCCTTCTGACAGATCTTTGCCACTTCTTCTTCGTTTACCCAGCTTCAAAGAGCACCTGTGGGATCAAAGCATCATAATACTATCGAAGAACAGAGATCTACAATCATAAAAAATATAGGATCAGATATATATTGACCACACAAATGCATATATCATCAAACATACAAGAATGTGGAGGAAAACTTGAATAGCTTTATTAATATCAAGAATAGCAAAGAGGATTATGTTGGATACCTATACCAATAGGTTTCATATTTCATGATTGGCAAATTCAAATGTCAAATATGCTATGCTTTGTTGGTGCAAAGATCCCATATTTCCAAGGAAAGGCAAGGTGTGTACATGCCTTTATATCTATTAAATTTTGATGGATGGTCCAAAAGTCTAACCTGGATCATGCCATGTTTCAATTTTTCTGTTGTAGAATAGAGAAAGAAATCTGTCCAAACTGTTTAATCTTGGTAGATCAGTAGTTAGGCAGAGAAACTAAGGTTCCCAACTGCTTAATCTGGGGCCTTGGAAGAAATAAGGGTAGTGCTAGATAGGCAATCAAAAGAAAATCCAATGGAAAAAAAAAGGCACATAAGGTTCTGCAAGTCCAAGTGCACCCTCCAAGAAGAAACAAAAAAATGCTAGGCAAATAGATGGGTAGGTAGATGGGGTTGCAGAAGTGGTGTTCCCTCCAAAACTAAGTCTTGCTGA
>APFE030217526.1:7284-22476 GCA_000404065.3 Pinus taeda | reverse complement strand
TGCATATAACAATGAATTATTTTCTGCTGACAATAATTTTCTGTCTGACAGGGAATTTGAACTTTGGCATGACATGGAGCTTCTTGGACATGATTTGAGTGGTTGTCCCTCCATCGTAAAGGTGTCCCTCCATCGTAAAGGAGCACTTGGCCTATGGCCCCGTGTGCACAAGTTCCCTGCAGTTTTCCGAATGCTCCTCTCATACCAGTTTGAAGCCTGTCTGACAACTAAGGATCATTATTATTGTTCAACATACTAAAAAACATATCAATCCTTCTTAACAAGAGTGCTCAAAGATAATTAGCCTATTTTGATGATATTAAGAAGTCTAAGATTTTAAAAGTGCTTTTAATGTAATACTTTTCAAATTTTGTCTTCAGTGTAATATTCTATGCTGCCACTTCTGCTTATCAGAGTACTTAAAAGATGAACAAGAAAATATATTTATCTTCAAAACTAAACTAACTACTTGTTCTATCTACAGGAATTTCAGTTTTGTTGAGATGAAATTCTTACTTCGAAGTTGGATGACAATCATATTTATCTTCAAAACTAACTCTATCTACTTGTTCTATCTACAGGAATTGAGTTGTTGAGATGAAATTCTTACTTTGAAGTTGGATGACAAAATATATTTATCTTCAAAACTAACTCTATCTACTTGTTCTATCTACAGGAATTTCAATTTTGTTGAGATGAAATTGTTACTTCAAAGTTGGATGACAAAATCATATTTATCTTCAAAACTAACTCATATCTACTTGTTCTATCTACAGGAATTTCAATTTTTTTGAGATGAAATTCTTCCTTTGAAGTTGGATGACAAAATCATCATTGACCCGTAGAATTACATTATCAAACCTCATATTTCATATCTGATCATGTATATGTATGATCATGGAGATGTCCATGTATGAAATTAAATAACGAAATTACATATTCAATGAACTATGCAACTTGAAAATTTCAAATAATAAACTGTTTAAGAGGAATAAAATATGAAATCAAAAAATGATGTCAGTTTACGAAAGACTAATAGTACAACTTTGGTGAGCTTAGAAACTTATTGCAAATGGCCTCCTATTAGAGGAATATAGAAAGATGTCGCCTGACAGCAAAGAACTATAGAGATACTGCCCATATTTAAAGATCACAAATAACCAGGATATATATTGAGTGTAGTCTGCAGAGAAGCCCCACGTGTCCAGGTTGTAACAGTCTAAGCAAATATTTTTGTTGATATCAACTTAAAAAATTCAAGTTATACAGAGGTACTACACTAATAAATAATCAGGATATACATTCAGTGCAGCCTGCAGAGAAGATCAATGTTTCTCAGTTATAATAGTCGAAGAAAAAAAAAATTGTTGATGTGGACTTTTAAAATTCAAATTATACAGAGGTACACTAATACCAACCCAAAATGCAACAAAATACCATTGTGATATGATGCAAAAAATTAATTGCAAATTGAGCACCTTTGGCATTTCCTTAACAGAGAGATTCAAGCAACTCAAGCTAAAGATTACAAAGAATTTGATCAATCTGTTGTGAATGCGGCAAGCCATGGAAGTACTATAATGCAAACACACAGATGCATACAAATCTCCATACCCAACCATAAAATAGCCAATGAGCAAATGGGTGGTAAAAATACCTGGAATGACTTAAGCTTCTGTTCATTTGAATATGCCACTAGATATTGAAAATTCAAAGCAAAACTATATTTTATTTAGAGTATGAAAGTTTCAAAGCAAAACTATATTTTATATTAGATGGACTTTTCAGATGGCAGTTGATCTAATAACAAGCTATTCAGTGCCAAAGTTTCAAAGCAAAACTATATTTTATATTAGATGGACTTTTCAGATGGCAGTTGATCTAATAACAAGCTATTCAGTGCCAAAGATTCTCTAAATCAATTGATAAGAAAAACAATCTCAAGAGGAAAACTGAGGTGAACTCCCAAGAAGTAATAAAACTGAAAATTAACTATGATATTTATAGGTATGAACAAAAGCCTTCACACTGGAGGTAAAATCACAGTAGGGAATTCTTGAGATTTATTACTATCCAACAAATAACCACAAAAGTGCAAAACCTGAGATTTATTAATATCCAACAAATAACCACAAAAGTGCAAAACCAACTCCAAAGATATGTAAGTGTTGATAAGCATCTAACTAAGACAAGCACTAGGTCTAACCAACTCCAAAAGATATATAACAAACAATATCATAGGGGGATTGATAGAAGTAAGAGTCCAAGACTCAAACTTGATGCAAGACTAAAGTGCAAGACTCAAACATGATATAGATACCAAGCACCAAACATTAACAAAGAAAATTCTCACACATTTCTAAATACATATTAACATGTCACTTATTCGTTGTAAAACACAATCATATAAATGAAACTCAGACAACAATCATTACACGAAATTTTGCATTGAAATTCATGATCACAATGTAATAGAAAACAACATCAATAAATGTATAGAGTAAAAGCATACAACTTGATCATACAAAAATTCAATCACTGAATAGGGATACAAAAATTTTGCAATTACCACGCACTAATCAATGTACATACAATAAAGACATACTACATGATCATACACAAATTGAGCTACTAAACAACATTCAAAAATTGTGCAATTATCACAAGAATCCATTGTTGGAAAAATATTATATTGACTAAATCACATGCATTTACATAGCTTCAAGTTTATTTAAAATTTGAGAATTTCAATTAACATGTTATAATTTTTTATGTTGATGCATTATTGATACTTTTTAATTTACAATCTATTAAACTAAAACTATCTAGTTCTCAAACAAATAAAGAAATAAAAGTAAATGAAAAGATAAGGTGGAGAGAGGGAAACAAACCCTTGAGGATAGCCATGGTCCATCCTCAAGAGCAATGAGAAAGGGCTTTTCAGCCCCTTCCAACAAAATAATACTTTTTATTATTATAATGTCTTTGGAGTAATTACATAATAAAGATGAAAAATAAATGAAAGCTGGTTTATTTTGGCTCAAGATAACATAATGAACTCATATCTAGATATTTCATCTATCTTAGCAGGATTATACATTCTTCATATCTTTCTTATCATCTGCGAAAACAACAACAACTATTATTAAAATTTAGTGTTGATCTATGCCTTATCTATAAATCAAAAGAATCCAAAATATAAATATAGTCGAAAGTGATTGGAGAGAAGAATCCACCAAGAAATTCAATCTGAGTAGATATGACAATGAAATTTGTGAATATAATAAATCCACATACACAAAAATCGAAGGTAAATAATACCACGGTTTGCTATTTAGAGTGAATTGAGCATTATTGGCATCGAGTAGATATGACAATGAAATTTGTGAATATAATAAATCCACATACACAAAAATCGAAGGTAAATACTACCACGGTTTTCTATTTAGAGTGAATTGAGCATTATTGGCATGTTCACAAGAGGAAGAAGCAGTGAAACATTTCAAAATGGCCCAATGAAATTTGTGAATATGATAAAGCCACAAACTCACAAGGTTAAAAAGGTAGATACTACCATGTTTTACTATTTGGAGTGAATTGAGTAATATTGAGAGGGTCACAAGAAGAAGCAGTGAAACATTTGAAAATGGTCGACTCTCTTACAAATTGAATTGAGGTGGGGCAGCAACAACAATCACACGGAAAGCCTTGGTTGGTTGAAAGTTTCTAGCCAAGCACACAGCCCTATTGATTCGATGTGCCTTGCCAAATCATGTGAACATCTATTTTTACCCTTTCAAAACCTAAAGGAGGCGAACAATATGTGATCAATAATAATTGTTAAATGCTCTTTTATGTACATATTTTGATGACCTTAACAAATCTATTGTTAAAAAACCTTAATGCCAGCCAACATAATAATATATTTTCCACTGGATGTCCAAATTGTAACCATATGAATAAATCCATCCAGCATTCTTTCCTTTTTGAATAACAAGACATCCCAATCAAATCCATACATATGGTCCACATGCGACTGTTCAGAAAATTTGACACATTAAATTACCAGTCCAACATAACTCAGAAATTGAATATATATATATAAACCAAATATATTGAATCCAAATATAATCCTAGAAATTCAATCTGAGTAACGAAATAACCTGTACAGATTTTTGAATCCAAATATAATCCCAGAAATTCAATCTGAGTAACGAAATAACCTGTATAGATTTTTGATAGTAGGTAGGTTTTAGCTACGAATGATAAAATAAATCACTGAAGAGCGTTGTCGGGACCCTACCCTTGGATGTAACAGATTCTTAACCTAGAAAATATAACAGATTATCTGCGAAACCTGAGATAGCTAATGCAGAAGCAAACCATTGATATTATTTAAGGGACATGTAGAAATCTAGGAGAGAAGCATATCCACTTTTACAAGAAATTCAATGCATGTACAGTACAATTTGAACAATCTCTTCATCTCACATGTATGTATTTTTGATAAAATCCCCTATTAATATCCATAGTGCTAAATTAACAGAGTCAGTCAAGAAAATGCCATGCTTACCTCCGAGGGATGAATCTGACATTTGCAAGGGTTACGACGTTGCTCAATCCCTTTTTCCATGCCCTTAGATGTGTTTCTCTGGCTTTCTGTGCAACGAGGGATCTATATAAGCTGTCACCTCAGCATGATGCAAAGGGTCTAATTTAAAAAACCAAAAAACTGCCTCAGCATGGATTCAGAGGATTTAGTTAAAAAACCAAGAAACATGAATTCAGAGGATTTAATTTAAAATACCCAAGAAACATGGATTCAGAGGATTTAATTTAAAATACCCAAGAAACCGCCTCACCATCGATGTAGAGGATCTGATACTCTGGCAAAGCGCGCACTCTCGTTTGCAGTCAAATTTTTTAAATCTGTGAACAATTGAGTAATATCTATTCTAGATTTTGATTCATTGATCGTAATTAGAAACAAATAAAGCTACATGGTCGATCTGATCTCCATGCATCACAAGTTTTAATCACAATTCATTCCCCTGCTTGGCATGCCTTAGAAGACTGGGAACTAATTGAATCATCAAACTATGCATTTTTGCGTTTTCAAGGTTGCAGAATCCAACTATACTTTCAGTATTCTAAGAGTGGTTATTGATTTTTTTATAGGAGTGCTTATTGCTAGCTACCACGCAAACGCAAACCATCTTCATCTTCATCTCTTTGATTCTCTTTTAAAGCAGAAATGGAAATCAATAATAATTGGCGAAAAGTCATAATGTAGAAATGGGTATATATGGTCATGCTAACCATCTATTAATTAAACGAATTAAATGCTCAGATTTATATTTATATGGATGGCTACTGTTCTCACCTGTTATATGCCTCTCCGTCAAAACCTTCCTTCTATTTCTGCAACTCAAGACAACATTCCTCCATTTTTCAATGGTGTAAGAGTCGTATCGTTCTTGACCATCAAATGTTTTCTTCCCTTCCCTTGGAGCTTGGACGGCTCCAAGGGTTGTCCATCGAAATTTAGATGCTATGATGCATTGACCCAATTTAGATGGTATTTCGCCCATCTTCCCCTTTGAATCGTCGGATCAGAATCGACCTCCGCAACGCTAAATGTTGTTTCATATACTGAACATGAATTTACCGCAAAGGAATGGAATCGAGTTATGCGAAAGAAATTTGTTTCTAAAATCAAATCGAATCCTCTCTCATTCAGCTAATCTTATTATTTACAAAGAGTGATGCCTTATTATTTACCTGTGATCGAGTCAGATGCCTCATTTAACTGTGATCCCTGGGCAGAGTTGTCTTGATTCAATAATTGATGCGCTACCTGCCTCTTCTTTCGCCTCCACCTCTCAGGGAACACAAGCACACCTCTGACTTCGCCTCCACCTCTCAGGGAACACAAGCACGCCTCCGCCTCCGCCTCCCCCTCTCAGAGAATACACCAAACAGACAAACACACACAGTCACACACCAAACAGATCACAGACCAGACCACATTCATACGGAAACACAACATATGGAGCTCCAAACATACAGACGCACGAGACTAGACCACACAACGAAAGACTAGACCACACAACGAAACTATGTGAGGAGGAGAGGCATTGCAATGCCAATGCCAATATGAATCAAAAAATTGAATCGCCTTAAACCAATCAAGATCGTTGATCCTTGATGATGATTAATTCTATCACATTCTGCAAATTTTGTTAAGAACACTGGTTATCTCTTAAATTTTCATGACAGTTCTGTTTGCAAGGGAGGGCTGAGATTGCAAAATGCGGAAATATGCTCCAGCGTTTTTAATCGCTGCACAACAAAAGCTTAAGCTAAAGCTAGACCACAAAAGCACAACCCACAAAAGCTACACCAACTTTTTATACGGCTGGACAACAAAACCTACAGCCACACGACAAAATCACAATCCCCAAAATCACAATCCCAAGCAAAAATAGTAATAAAAGTACAATCCACGTCATCCCAGCCCTGCCAGTTTCATAAAAGCCATAAAATTGTGGGTATTATAACTTCTACAAAGATAATAAGATTTACGTGGATAATAAGATCTACAATGTAATACCTTGTTCTTCATTTGCTAGAAGATAATTTATTCCATGTGATATAGAGCTAATATTAAATTAATTTAAGAGGGAGCTGTGTGTAGAAGAACTCATTGCTGTAACCTGTGCAAAATGAAAGAAAAGTGATTATAACGTGTATGACAGAGCATTTTCTTTTCACGATGGTTAACCTGTGTAATGAATGCTGCTAGTAAAGGAATTCATGTAAACATGTGAGTACAGAGAACTGGCCTCATAGGCTTATTAAATAGCTAGAGCACAAATTAACCGTGAAAAACAAATCGGCATGTGTGAAATCAGAGAAAGAAAAGGAAGAATGGTAAAACGAAATCCTGTGTACCATATTGGGAGCTTACTTCTGTAACTGCAACTGTAACTGCAAAGGAAACGGAACGCATACAGAAGCCCCAGATGGGTTATAGAACCTCGGGTAACTAACCCATAATTTAGTAGCAAAACCCTAAGTAAAACCCTAGCAATCGACAACACTGCGAACGTTCCTAGCATCCAGGGTTCCAGAACCATGGCTATCGCAGAAAAGGGCTTATAGGATTAATCAATCCTGCTAAGCAATAAATGAAATAGACATTCAACCCAAAATTCAAGTCCAGAAAATAGCCATGGCGGTAATACTATGCATAACTTAATTAAACGATTAACTTAAATCAGAAATATCCTTACATGAAGTATGGCATAATACAACCAGAAGTAATTGTATCTTCATCATAAAAAAAGTAGTCTCTGTGTTTAAACGATCAAGTTATCAAAATACATAGTAGCAGACAATATTGAATACATCGAGGTAGAACAGTCGAGTCGACATATAACATTAAACCTAAAGCCGCAGAGTTGCCGGCATATTCACATCAAGAGGCTCCGACTTTATCAATGAACGGAGCGTATAACTAAAGATTAAAAAAAAACAGGGCCGAGGCCTTAACTCGCCCAGAACTGTCTGAGCTAACGACAGATACAGCCGCTCCATTGGAAAACAAAACTCTCCGCCTGGCGTCCAGAAAGCCGGCAAAAGCCCAATAAGGGAATTTCCATTCAGTTCCAGGACGGAGATAAGCGTATAACAAAACGAAACCGTGAATTCAAGTTCTGAATCCTTCTCCTTTCAAAAACAAGATAGCCGGAAAGGCTAAGAACTTACCCGGAAATTCGTTGAAAGCCAAGCCAAGTAAGCTGTCACCTCGCCATCATCCAGAGTGCATCGCGGCAACATCGCCACCCAATCTGCAAGGAATTCACACGTAACTGTAATAGAAAATCCAGATAGGAACTTTTACAAGATATCAAGCAAAGTAGCCATCGAACAACCATTCTCTCACCTGTCAACTGGTTGGAATTGATATCGTCCCTCGTCAAGAAACCCTCGTCCGCCGCTGCAACATGCTGAATGCATCACGCGAGCAAACCCTAGAACGAGTTATCCTCAGGCGGAGCTAAGAGGTATGCAGAGCGCCAAAGCAAAGGGTAGCAAATGACCCTCAGACCCTGCGTGAGAGCATGAAAAGCCGCCCGCAGTGACTCCAGCCGTGCGTCAACCGAACCAACGTAGAGCTGGAGAATCCCGAGGAGTCCTGTCTCAGCTGCATTGCCATTAAATCGGCATGGCAGAGTAATTAAATGACAGAAGTCTGGTGGGTGGTAAAGCTCGATGCATGAGCTGAGCTGTCTCATGGTGGTGTGGCTGAACGTATTTAGAACCATAATGGACTGACAGTAAACATAAATGTCAACCGTAGCAATACCACCGCAAACTTTATTCTGTCACAAGCTTGCTCTTTCTCTGTGTCTATAATTTCTTTCCGATAGCCAACTCCTGGTGAACCAGTGGTGAACCTACTCAGATCTTTCTCGCACTAGCGACCTTTTCAACGGCTTCTTACACGGTCTTGGCGTCCCTTCGATCCTTTGGCGAACTTCCTGCGAACTTCGGACGAAAGCTCAGAGAGAACTACTATCACAGCGGATTCTTTGATAGCAGAGATTTCTGATTTGAGCTGGTGGATTTCACCGCTCACTTCTCCCAATGTCAGGGATCTTATTTTCCCTGGCTTTTGATGATGCCTTTGAAAAGATTTTGTATTTCTTTCATATGAAGCATCAACAAATATTGGCTTCTTACCTGTATCTCTTGAAGCTTTGGATTTGAACTGGTCTGTAAAAGCTTCGATTAGGCGATCTTTCATTGGCCCTTCTTCCATATTTCTGATCTGGGCTAAGATTTTCATCTCAGCTTTTTCTTCGGTGGATGCCATAAGGACTTTTTCTTTGACAGGCTTTGTCCTTTGTTCATCTTCGCTGGAGCTGTCAGAAACTTCAGAGTCATTGTAAAAAATATGGCATGCACATTCATCAGAATCTGAACAAGAACATTCTGATGTATCTGAATCACTAAATTGTCCCACATTTACTTGAATTTCTTCCTCTATACTACTAAAAGAGTCCAGAGATGATTCTTCTACCTGATGCTGTGCTGCAATATGGAAGTTTGGACAGTGTTCTGTGGGATGTAGCTTTGACTTACATCTGAGACAGGAGAATGAACTAGCATGTTCCTTTTTGACTTGTTTAGCTTTCTTGGCATATTCAGCTGTCTTTTTCCCTCTTTCTAATTTGGACTCCTCACCCTGAGGACATCTGGAAGCAGTATGTCCTGTCTGTCCACAAACCCAACATGTTATCTTGTTCCATTTTTCCTGTTTAGATGAGTGTAAATGAATATCAGAGGGATTATAATAATGAGTTTTTGGAATGTACCGATAATATCCTTTCCTTTTTGGGGCTTTATCCCTGGTGGAATATTTCCTTTTGCTTTTCGGATAATTCCTTTTATTCTTATAGAAAGTCTCTTTAAATTCTCTTTTGGCCTTTTTCCTAGACTTTCTTCTTTTGACTAATGGATCATCAATTGTTAATCCATATTTACTGCAGATAGATTTCCTATCTGGCAACTTAGACAATTTCTCTAAGGATTTGTTGACTCTTGAACTGGTACAAAGGCTAACTAGAGTCTTTGTAATGAGGGAATAAATTTCTCCCCATGTATGTGATTCATAAGGCAACTGGAAAATATCCTGCATTTTGAGATAGTCAACAAATCTGGAAGGTAGAGCAGCAAGATATACCTGTTTCCAAAGATGATTTTTGGAATCCTTTACTTCATAAATCCGCTGCATCCAGTCTCTATGAAAATCATCATATTGAGACATTTTATGGCATTTGAGGTTCATCAGTATAACCTCATGTTTGTCTGCTATTTCCACTTCACAGCCACACCAATGCTCCAGAATCATTGATGTCAAGGCACCAATTATGTTGTTTGTCACAGTGCCATCTGGGTTGTGAATTACATCTCCCTTTTCATCTTTTAAAACTTCAGCCTCCATGGTTTCAATCAACTTTGGAGATGACTCTGCTTCCCACCATCTGAGAAGAGTACCTGTAAAACACTGAATGATAGTTTTACAAGCATCTACTTCTGTTTTTCCTCTTAAACACATGAGTTTGTATTCTGTATACATGATGTCAATCATTTGACGAATTTGGCCTACACTCATGTTGTCTATATTCCATTCCCTATGGGAATCAGGGAAAAAAGTATGTGCTTCAGGGATTTTCCCTTTCCCTTCTATATCTGGTGCAGAGTATCTGTTATATCTATGCTCAAGGGGCTGTCTATGCTCAAGTGGCTCATAAATCGGGAGGATTTGAGCTTCTGGTTCTTCAAATAAGGAAGCTATTGTGATCTTTTCAGATCCTTCTTCTTTGGTTTCCTTGGGAAATAACAAAGGGAATTTTTCCACATTTTTTATTGAATGTTCAATCTGGATATTTCTCTTAACCAAGAATGAACTGGGGACTGGCTTTTCCACTTTTGTGATCTGCATCTTATCAAATTTTTCATTTAAGCCAGTGAGAATTGTCTTAGTTATGCCAATGTGACCAACTAGACTTTCTCCCAATTCTTCAATTTTTGTCAATGACTCTTTGGTGTATGACCGAGTCATGCTGGAGTCAAACTGAATGCTATTTAAACAAGAATTTACACTATTAAAAGAAGACTGTACAACATCAATCTGTTTCTTCACTTCATCTGATTTTGCAATATTCATTTCCAGACCTTTTAAAGCAGTGTTTGTCCAGTTTATCTGTTCACTGGCCTTTTGAATCCTTCCATCGATTCCTAAGGCATTGTCATCTTTTAGGACAAGAGGAATGGCTTTGGCTGCATTAGATTTTTCTCCTAGAATTATTCCTTTATATGGTGGAAAAGTAGTGGAGGTTTCCACTGTAGATCCATCAAGTGCAGTCCACCCATGTTTATCAGGAATATTGCTAGAAGAGCTACCAGTCAGTACATTGATAGGAGCTATTTTATCTTTCCAGGAGTAAAAAGATATCCATTCATTATTATTCTCCATATATCTTTTCCAATCTATAGCCATTTTTCTCTTTTGGTCTGGGGTGTATCCTTTGTCAAATTCATCTGCCTGGGGATTTGTGAGTAAATCCCAATTTAGCATTTCTTTCATCCACTGTGCACTGATTTGTGACTTTGGACATCCATCCATGAGTGCAAAGAATTTATGCATCTCCATGACTGCAGGTTTCTTGTAGTCAGAGGGGATCTGTTTGAATCTACACTCAGGAATTAGTTCTAACATTTCTAATTTTCCCAATCCATATCTAGGCTTTGCAGGTCTCATCAGACAAATCATTTGTGTAAGCCTAGGATCTTCTTCTTCTATTGAATGCATCATGAGGACATGATCAGTATCTGGTTCAGACTCATGTGGAAAAGGTATGTCTGAACATTTAGGGTTTGGGCATGAACTGATAGAAGTGGATGGAGGAGCAGTACCAGTTCTGGGATTATGATACAGATGGATATTCTGTTCTGCTAGACTCAAAAGATTGATGATGTTTGTACATTCAGGACACTTTACTTCTAAGGATGAAAAATTTACAAGTTGAGCGAGTTCAAAAAGCTGTAAGTGACGACAAGAAGAGGATGATGAACAAGCAGTATCTACAGTAGAGGGATCTCTGTAATATTTTGACATTTTGCAAGCAGCTTCAATTCCTTGACGATCGATGGTCGATCTTCGTGGAAAAGATATAACTGCGTAAGAAGCATTTTCTGTAATATTGGCGGAAGTAATATTCATTGGAGGTTGAGGCCTGGAATGATTAACAGTCCAATGTTTTGGGAATTCTAAGGTTTCCCATTTTATCAAATGGTGTTCAACTTTTTGATTCTTTGGATCTGTTTTCACAACCACACTTGACTGAGATTTTCGGCTCGGGGTATGCCGAATGGCTGGCCACAGAGTGTTGGTATGTCTGAGACAGGCTTTTGTCTGAATGGCTATGTTTTTTCTCTTCTTCTTCATATCAAATCCAGTGGTATGGATTTGCAATTGTAAAATATCCTGGATAGTTTCATCAAAAGTATAGACAGAGAAATTAGGAAAACAGTCGAAGTAGACTGGGCCATCAGACAGGGGAGCAACAATTCCACCAATGATAGAGTCTGTATATTTGTTATGTGTCAGGTCTCTGACTGTTGCAAGCACAAAAGTGTTCAATCCTTTATGGACCAAAGGATTTATACCGACTCTAATACAACCAAGATGCACATAATTTGTTTTCAATCTTTTTGCTTCTGCTTGTAGAGTTTTAGGATCGAGTAGTGGGATAGTTTGTATACTATCTGAATTTTCCTCTACTTCACTGACTGACTCTTTAATGCTAATTCTGGAAGCAGCAATTAAATGAAATGGAGATAAGTCACTGTAGACTTCTGAGGGTGTGATATCGGGAAGAGCCCATCTAGCCGAAGGCTAACTTTCTTCATAAACTTTTTCTACAGAATTTAAAGTTCTGTTTGAGCTACTCTCAAACATTTCTTTAAGCATATTGTTTTCTGGAAGAGACTCTTCTTCAAGCTCTCTGAATGAGACGGACTTTCTGAATGAATCCATTCTTTGAAATAAAGAGTAATTTTGAGAGTACCAACCTTTTGAACCAGACGTTACTGGCTCTGATACCAATTTCTAGCAGGGGCTTCTGTCACAAGCTTGCTCTTTCTCTGTGTCTGTAATTTCTTTCTGATAGCCAACTCCTGGTGAACCAGTGGTGAACCTACTAAGATCTTTCTCGCACTAGCGACCTTTTCAACGGCTTCCTCGCCTTACACGGTCTTGGCGTCCCTTTGATCCTTTGGCGAACTTCCTGCGAACTTCGGACGAAAGCTCAAAGAGAACTACTATCACAGCGGATTCTTTATCATCAGACAAATCATTTGTGTAAGCCTAGGATCTTCTTCTTCTATTGAATGCATCATGAGGACATGATCAGTATCTGGTTCAGACTCATGTGGAAAAGGTATGTCTGAACATTTAGGGTTTGGGCATGAACTGATAGAAGTGGATGGAGGAGCAGTACCAGTTCTGGGATTATGATACAGATGGATATTCTGTTCTGCTAGACTCAAAAGATTGATGATGTTTGTACATTCAGGACACTTTACTTCTAAGGATGAAAAATTTACAAGTTGAGCGAGTTCAAAAAGCTGTAAGTGACGACAAGAAGAGGATGATGAACAAGCAGTATCTACAGTAGAGGGATCTCTGTAATATTTTGACATTTTGCAAGCAGCTTCAATTCCTTGACGATCGATGGTCGATCTTCGTGGAAAAGATATAACTGCGCAAGAAGCATTTTCTGTAATATTGGCGGAAGTAATATTCATTGGAGGTTGAGGCCTGGAATGATTAACAGTCCAATGTTTTGGGAATTCTAAGGTTTCCCATTTTATCAAATGGTGTTCAACTTTTTGGTTCTTTGGATCTGTTTTCACAACCACACTTGACTGAGATGTTCGGCTCGGGGTATGCCGAATGGCTGGCCACAGAGTGTTGGTATGTCTGAGACAGGCTTTTGTCTGAATGGCTATGTTTTTTCTCTTCTTCTTCATATCAAATCCAGTGGTATGGATTTGCAATTGTAAAATATCCTGGATAGTTTCATCAAAAGTATAGACAGAGAAATTAGGAAAACAGTCGAAGTAGACTGGGCCATCAGACAGGGGAGCAACAATTCCACCAATGATAGAGTCTGTATATTTGTTATGTGTCAGGTCTCTGACTGTTGCAAGCACAAAAGTGTTCAATCCTTTATGGACCAAAGGATTTATACCGACTCTAATACAACCAAGATGCACATAATTTGTTTTCAATCTTTTTGCTTCTGCTTGTAGAGTTTTAGGATCGAGTAGTGGGATAGTTTGTATACTATCTGAATTTTCCTCTACTTCACTGACTGACTCTTTAATGCTAATTCTGGAAGCAGCAATTAAATGAAATGGAGATAAGTCACTGTAGACTTCTGAGGGTGTGATATCGGGAAGAGCCCATCTAGCCGAAGGCTGACTTTCTTCATAAACTTTTTCTACAGAATTTAAAGTTCTGTTTGAGCTACTCTCAAACATTTCTTTAAGCATATTGTTTTCTGGAAGAGACTCTTCTTCAAGCTCTCTGAATGAGACGGACTTTCTGAATGAATCCATTCTTTGAAATAAAGAGTAATTTTGAGAGTACCAACCTTTTGAACCAGACGTTACTGGCTCTGATACCAATTTCTAGCAGGGGCTTCTGTCACAAGCTTGCTCTTTCTCTGTGTCTGTAATTTCTTTCCGATAGCCAACTCCTGGTGAACCAGTGGTGAACCTACTCAGATCTTTCTCGCACTAGCGACCTTTTCAACGGCTTCCTCGCCTTACACGGTCTTGGCGTCCCTTCGATCCTTTGGCGAACTTCCTGCGAACTTCGGACGAAAGCTCAGAGAGAACTACTATCACAGCGGATTCTTTATATATGCACTGAGGTACTCAGTGATAAAGATGGAATACTCATTTTATTTCAGAATGAAAAATTTCTTACATAATGCTCATAGAGCTTTTACAGAGATTGATTCTTTCCAGAAACAGACTAGTCTTGCTTTTTCTGGACTTTTCACAGCTTAATCATAAGCAAGTTACTACCAGAGGCTTCTGGCAAGATCTAGGTTCTGTATCAGAATCAGACTTTAAACACTCAATCTTGACTCTTCTAATTATTCGGCCACTTTAGGTTCTTACCAGTGCCGAGCACACTGATACGCAGGCTTCTCGAATCAACTAAGGACTTTGAGTAATTACTTGTGATGCAAGCAGATCGGATTGAATATCCGCAGATGCAGAGCAGGAGAATACTCGACTCCAAAAACACTCAAGACTAAGACTCGATAACTCTAAGACCCGATGCCTCTGTAATGAGCCTTACCCTTCTTTATATAGAAATCGAGGGGGGGACAAACATTACTGTTTTGCAGACCGAAAGGACTTCAAGAATCATTTCATTTTCAGTCTTTTTATCAAAGCAACGTCCGCACAAATATTCGGGCCAGGCCGAATTATTGCTTTCGGGTAATGCATGTGATAAATCTTTGAAAGAAAAGATTCTTGTACTAACACCAAACCTATAGTGGGCTACACAGTGGATACTTTTGTACAAAAAGCCCACGA
>APFE030217524.1:0-31225 GCA_000404065.3 Pinus taeda | reverse complement strand
CTCCACAAAAAGGTTTTCCACTTCAAATAATCTATTCATAGGCTTTAATATTTCTTCAATACATAGTCCCTTTTCTTTCTCTATGGAGACTTTAGTGTTCAACAAGGTCTGCTCACAATGATTTATCTTCCACAAAATGCACTACACATTAGGCCTTCAACAGCTATTCATACAAAATGTAGATGACAGACCTTAACACATTATATCTGCAATCATGAAGACAATATATATCCACTTGGCCTCTACTTAAGCCTCAGTAAGCTTAGTCCTGTCATACATTATCTATGAAATTTTCAGTTGTAAACTAGTCTTCTACTACCAACGCAAGTTAACATCTCAACCCCTTAGAGCCACCTCAATTTGAATCCTAAACTCAGGTCTACAATCATTGAAACAACCTCACCCTAGGATTTTCTCCTATGATGGAAGGTAGGGGAACTTGACCCTAGTCTATACTTATCAAACAGAGCTTTTATACTCCCTTTTTCATAGAAAATTAGAGGCACATCCATCTCAAGTGCTTCAGAATAAGTTCGCACCAGTAAATTATTATTTCACCAATAAATCAATCCATCAAACCATAAAACCATATCAATAAGCATGTCGATCCCTCCATGTCCTAAATCAGATCAGAACATCTCAAAGACTCATCCTACTTATTTAACCCAACCTTCTCCAGGGTATATGACTTTTGTTAAGAAAATGTCTTCATAAGATGCATTTCACTTGTATGTGATACCTCCTCTTAAGCTTCCTAAATTTATAACCCCCCAAATCATTAGCATAAGGCTTCTTAATTCCATCAAACCTCCCTCACATAACAATTAGACTAAACAATAAATTTCTTTGGGTCTTTAGCTCACCCCTTTCAGTCTAAATCCCACCACTTGGTTACATTTCACACAAAACTCCTTTTTCATTGGTTAATTCCACATAAACCCAGTAACCCACAAGTTCTGGGAGTACCTCCCAAGATACACATATTAACACAATCCTTCATCCTCCTCTTCAATTATAACAAAATGTAGTAGTTGTTTATCTTCATAACCTGTAGGAACACACAATTTATCATTTTTACAATCAAGGGACTATTTTCTCTCATTTGATGTTTCTATCATCAAGTCCATATGATTAGCTTCTCCAAGCATTGGTCCTTGTTTTTGTTTACAAAAGTGAATTACTTTGTTTCTTTAAATGTTATTTTGAGCTTTCTCTTTATCCTAATAAGAAAGATTATTTTTTGTATCAAATTTCTTGCATACAATTGTACCATATGCCATCTTACCTTCTTCTTTATTATATTCCCTCATCTCAAATATTCTACAATTTTCTTTCGTTGTAGCCTATATATCATTTTGAGTTGTTCCTTCAACTCATCAATCTTTACGTTCACTTCTTCGACACTCATTTACTATGGATTCATTCCTATCAAGCCTTTACATGAATATCTAGATACACCTTCATTTCTTATCCTATGAGATCCTTCATACCCACTGGCAGTTTCAGGTATCCTCTACAATAACAAATAGTCTCTCCTACTACACAATACCTCACCAATCTTAGTCTCTTGTATTCTCTTGGTTCTCTTCCCTAGAACATTGTGAGCTTCCTATGCTCTATGCTTTCACATATCATAGTTATTCTCCTCAGACCTTCCTATGTTCTCTTCACTATCAACACTTTACTACTATATAAGGAGTCTACCACAATGTATTTCGTATTTCTTTGCTACTACTACTTTCTCAAATCGAAATCATGATTCAAACATAAAAGCTTTGCTTTGTGACAATAAACAATTTCCCCCCCCACACATCGAGTTCTTTTAAACAATATTTTTTGGTTAGGTCACATTAAGCAATTGTAAACATAAAAGAAAAATGTTCAAAAACTCAATGCAATTCAATTCTTGAAGTACTTCTCAATGCAATGATTGTTTCCAATGGTAGAATCGTGACCTGCACATACCTCTCATCCCACGCATTTACCCTTCAATCACTCCTCAATCACTGAATAAGAAGAATACGAATTTGGTTCAAAGTCTAGCCTCTAAAATAAAATAGGCACACATAGATCTCCATGGACCATAGCCTAGATAATAGGATCCTACACATAGTCCTTCAATTTTTCTCATACAATTCGACAACTAGTAGAATGTCAGTTTCTTACCTCATTTATTATTCCAACCTTTATACATGACAATTCAAACCAACACTAAGATGATACTATGCTAGCACATCATAGCTTCAAATAGTGCTTGTTCCTTCAAATATGCATGTAATTCTTTACTCAGTCAATAATGAGATATTTATGGGTAGCCTAACTCATATCTCACATGCATGTTGGTAGATCATTTGGCTACAACGCAGATACGTGAAAAAACCTCCAATGTCACACATGATTATCCTACTTTGATACCACTTGATGGTGGGGGCTTTCACTTTTAACCCCATCACCACTCTCTTAATCTAATCAACCCATCACACAATATTTTATAAAAAAATAGTTATTTTATGTAACCAATATCTGCATGCATGATTACATAAATAATAATCATCACAACTATATTAGGCATTTCTCTGCACTCTCACACATACCTAGGAAATGACATACATCCATATTTACTATTGGAGAAGAAACGATCTAGACTTCTCTTGGAGAAGGAAAGATCTAACATTCTCTTGAGGAAAGCTTTAAAAATACTTAATATATTTATCCCCTTAGTTCTAGAAACTAAAAATCTAACCAATGCATAAAATCTAGTAATTCAAAAGCCACTTCTATGTTTTCTTATACATGAGTACCTTATCCTATTATAATTATTTGTCCTTTAAAGTATCAAATCATAAGGTGATTTTACTAAGGAGAGTTGTTCCTGCATCACAAATCTTCTTAAATGATTTATAATATTTATCTTCTAAGAATAAACTTCACCTCCACAAGAGATTTTTTTTGTTAAATATAAGGTTCATGATTTCAATGATATGCCAAATGTAAACAACAATATAATAATTAAGAAGCATGTCACTTGCAATCATTAATCTTCCTTGATAAGGGTAACATTTATTGTTTTACTTAACAAATAAAGAGATTCAAAATCTCATGCTAAGATAAATTTGAGAGTCAGCATTTGCATGTTGTCATTATATCTCTTACTTTAAGTTATTAACATACAAACCATATTTCTCTACAATTGCCTATTTTACTATTACTTATTAAATTCTCATCATCTTGGCAATATAAATTGAAGGGAACTGTTATTAAATAATTTTAACATTTGTCAAAAGAAAAACCATAAAAGTGTTGTAAAAAGTGATTAGGAAACAACTCATGTTATTTCTTGCAAACACAGAACACATGTGTGCAATATTTATTTAGGATTTATGTTCTAACTATAGGCCATGGCTACCTTCTAGGCCACAAAAATTTAAAACCAATTGTAAAAAACCTTAAAATATTTGTAATACCTGTTTCGAGAAAATATAGTTCTTGACAAAATATACGAGCTAAGTAAACTCGTATGAATTTAGATTGAATTTGTGACTTTTTTGAAGGTGGGAAAAAAGTATTTTCCTATATGCACCTCACTGAATAATACTCAAATATGTCAATCAAATTATAATATAAATATAAAATTAGAAAACCCATCAAAACCATAACTATTAACTAAACTTACAATCCTTTTTTTCAATAATTGTTTTAGACCAATTCTTATGTAAGTGAATAAAATATCAATATTATTCAAATTCTTGAGCATTATTAAACTATTAATAGGTAAAATAATCACAAAAATTATTATGAATGGATTATATATTAGTTGTAATCATTGTTAATCATATTAGAGGATAATATATACAAAATATCTCTAGGTTTTACAACCTAAAACCATCATCTTAAATTGGAGAAAAACTTATAAATCAAATACTACAAGGTTATTCCTAACAAGTTACTGAATTCAATAGATATTTGAATGTTAGATTCTATTAAGTCATATAATGCCAGCAATGGTCTAGGTTTACAACATAGATATAATTTTCACATCCGGGCATGACCTATTCTACAACGGAAGCCATGTTTCCCATAGTTAGCGCCCTCTCTAAAAGCATAGTGGGATCCCCGATGGGTGACTAGGCTCTACATATCCCCGTTACATTACACACAGGACTTCCTCCCTCACCTTACTCATGTGCTTGATTTTTTTTCAACCCTTGGATTTTTTTATCATTGATGGTCGCCAATGGTCGATGGGGAATTGTCAATGGGTTTTGGGTGCCAAACTGACTAGAGTTGATCCTAGGGGAGTTTCCATGGCTTTTTGATACATGGATATTCAAGAAAGATAGTCTATAATGATAGTTTATTTGAAACTAAGTTTGTTCTTTAATTAGTTTAATTCTTCTTGTTGCGCTAGCTCCGAGGGATTAATTTCATAGTTTTACCTTGCAATTATTGAAGTCTAATACAATTACCCTAGATAGGTAGGTCACTTCTTAAGTGCATACTTTCTATTATAACCCTTCTCATCAATTCATTTAGATGTCCATTATTCTAGTATTCAATTATTTAATAAAATAAATAATGTATTAAAGGGGCTTTACCTTTTCTCCCTATTTATCTAACTCTTAGGTTTTTTAGGTAATAAAACTATTATGCACTTCCCATGTGAAGCATGATCCTAAATTGAGAATACTTCGAGAGAAATTCTAATAAAGTAATGATCAACCCTACATGATTTCTATTCTATCTATATAGATAAATAACTACAACATTCTCTATCTACATATATAAAGAACAGCAACATTCTTTATGTATGTACCCAAGGAACTATCTCATTTTCTATCTAAATACATAAAGAACTATAGCATTATCCATAGCAAATATCAAGGAAACGATAAACGAGTTAAAAAATCTTACATCCAGTATTAACAATATTAAGCATGCCATTTTACACTACTATTGTAACATAGATATTAAGGACTGAATGAACCTGTAACCAGTTTGGGTGACACAAATTAATGAGGGATGCTTCACCTGTCTATAGTTGACCGATAAGGCAAATTTATTTACCGAGACACCCCCAAGCCTACATTATGATTTTATAGAGATCACTTTCTCATGAGTGTTATTAGTTATGTAGATTTCACTCCCATTATAGTAGATGTGCAATTCACTAATATAGCCTCATCCTAACACATTCTTGTGCTTCTGTGGCTCCAAAATCCTTCCTCTTCTTCAGGTACGTTTTCACTCTACCTTGCCCCTTCTAGCCTCATAACATGAAGAAAATCTCCTCCTCATAGTTAATTATTGCATACAACATATTTCACCACCAGGTTGTATCTCCCCTATGCTAGGTGCCCCTTCAAAATATATTGTTTTTCCCCCATCAAAAATTCCCTTCAGAGAATCAAATTTCTTGGACTTTCATTTTTTATTTCACAAATTTCCATTAGTCAAGTGGAGTCATATTCCATAAAATCACAATCCATGCACATTAACATCACTCATCAATATATATATATGTTTATTTACTATTATTGAAATCAAATTGTCTGCAGCATCTATCATAATGTCTACCAGCCTTTTAGGTGTCTTAATTTAAAATAATAGTTCACATTTTTTTTTTAATATTTTTTTTTGGGGTATTACATCAATGAACATATTAAATATAATATTTCAATGTAAAATATTAAGTATTTTTGTTTTGTAAATTTTGTGTAAAATATGGAAAAGATTTGTTGGAATCATAAATTTATCTTATGTAATATATACAATCCAATATCTAAGTGGACTTTCAAGGCATTGTATCCATTTACGCATTCAAAAATGTAGTTTATACAATGAAAACTTACACATGCTATATGTATATATAGAATCAATACAGATAGGTAAATATTTTTTTTAGTTTTTCGCTCTAAAAGTGGTTTTCATATCAACAGACATGAGATCCATGGTTAAGATAAATATATACCATTAAAGCTTCACATATCACACATAAAAATAAGATTGCAATTTCCACTGGTTGAACAATCTTCTTTCCTCCACATTTCTGCTATCATGTGCATAGAGTTATATTGTTTAATTCACACTACCAACAATTTTGATTGATTGATAATGTATCTGTATGAACATTGTGACTAAAGTTTATATGCCCTATAACAATAGAGGTCGTTTCATAGACCTTTTATTTTTAAATTAAATTTTTGGATGGAAGGAAAAGATACAAACAAGTAGGATGAAATATCTATCAATTCTTTCTATGTTCTTGGGATTATTTAATACTATGAATTCATTAAAGAAAGAAGATGTTGTTTGTCAGGGAAAAAAATGATGGTGATTTAAAGTTTAATGTGAGAATCTACATGAACAAAAATATAAATAAATAAATAAAACTATCATAAGAATGTTGTTGATCCTCGAAATCTATAAAAAAAATTGTTTAATATAATGGTTAGTTTTGAATCCATATGGAAGATTATATTTTCATTGCACCCAAAGGCATATTCTAGAGCCCAATATAAGAGAAATATGTAATTTAGCCCATGCTCAACTTGAAGTTGACATGTGTCCTTTCTAAAATAAAAATAAAATACTCTCTAAATAAGAACCAATGTCAACAATAATAAAAAAATAAAAATGGATCTACATATTTGATTACTTTTAATTAAAAGTATTATAAAATACAAATAATCTCATTCTTGTTATATTGTTGATTTGACCATCCAATTTAAAGGACACGTGATAGAAATATTTCACTATCATTATTAACCACAGATAAAATATTTCAATGTCCATGTGAAATAACATAGTTTTATCTTTTTTTTTTTTAAATAAGTTATTAAAAACAAAAAGAATCTTATATTTTCATTTTTCACCGTGTAAAAAAGATGTATAATTTTTTATACCTTTTAACTTTATTTCAATATTGATTTAGATAAGGTATTTGAATATGTAGGAAAATTAGATAAACTATTTGAATATGCATATATATATATATATATATATATATATATATATATATAATATATATATATATATCAAGAAAGAACTATACTTTAAAGAAATATTAATAATAATAATAATTGAATGCGGGTTCTAAACAAAATGTTTTAATAAAATACTATCTACATCTACTTAACCCTTTTGGGGAGCTCAATTGGCCATTTCTCAAGCCAACCAAAAAATATATATTGACATGTATTTAAGAATATATTAATAAATCCATGGATCGAGGTGTCCCTCCCAACACTGCCACCTACCAAAGGATAGAATGATGGCACCCTCCACCTGGTTTCCATCACCTTTGTGGTGTCATGTCAGGCTTGCCCAAGCTTATATCACAAGCAAACTGCAAAGTCCTCACACTCATGACTTTAATTCTCATCCCTCTCCTCCTCCATGCATATTAACACAAGGAATTATGGCTTCACTCTAGTTTTTCATAGCAAACACCCAACTCACAGTCTAACCTCTTTCAACCACCCACTCTATTCCTACAACCATTGTAACCACTGCGCCCTTCGTTAATCCTTCTGATTTCGTCTACATCAACTAAAGGAAGTGGCCATCACTCTAGGCATGACAGAGGTAGAGGTTGCCCACCCACCTCCCTTGTCACTAAGGAAGATAGGATCATGTATGGCCATGCCATCCTAGCCAACATTTTCCATAAGCATCTTAATCGGAGGGTGAAGAAGCTTGTCGGGGTTGCAACACTCTATGGTCCCTCAACAATATTTTTGCTTCTCTCCTCCTTGTTCAGGAATGGGAGAAATATTGGCACACCTATTGGATAACGAAGCTTTCTTCTATAAATTCCCATGCCACCACTTCCTTGTAGTGTCTCTCTAGTGATCTTGACATTTAACTCCCTTGTGACATCCCCATCTCCTCCTCCCATAGACCCTCCACCTCTATCTCTATGCCCATCAAATTTGCATCTCTCCCAATCGGTCTGACTTCTAGTAGTTGCTCCTCCTGAGTTCAATGGAAATATGTTGAAGCAACTCCATCAGAGAACATTCAGTCGAAGGCTTCAGCACTTTCTCCTAATTGTCCAAGCCCATATGGGTGTTTCATCTTTGAGGACAATCTTGCGGAAGTAGACACAGTCGACCCTCCCAGTGATGGATGCAAGCAACCGTAGCAAGTCAATGTTCGTGAAGGCATCTAAGCACTCTCAGGTTTCCTCCAACAATGACTATATTTTGATGTTTTGTCTTCTCTTCAAGGTCTATCTATCGGCACCTTGGTTCCACCACATAACTTTGGTTCTGAATTTTGTAATGTTATGTTCAAAACTTGTTTTGTTGATGCACTGCACAATATTTGATATTCAAACTCTAGAAAGACTCTCTAGTTTTTCCCCTCCAAGGGTAGAGAACCTTGATGGGTGATGTGGGAAGACCCCCCAAAATTTTTTGCATGTACTCTATGTATATTTCCATGTTAATATAATGTGATTTTCTGTCAAAAAATATTTTAATATAATCAATATAAAATATTTGAATATTCATGTTAAATGATATTATATATGGTCAATACACTCTATATATTATGAAAACAATTTAAAAATATATATATTTTTTTCCGAAAACATTTAAAATAATCTCAATATTATACACTTCATTTAGGAGGTGTGTATATAACATTATACAGTCCATCTTAATCAAAGTTGTATAAAGGTCTCATAAGAATCAAACTTCTCCAAGTGAAAATATTAATATTTTTCTCATCTCTGGCTCCCCCTTGGGGAAAACCCATGATATTTTGCATGTACTCTATATAAATTTCCATGTTAATATAATGTGAATCTTTGTCATCAATCAATCAATGGATCAATCTATATATATATAACTAACACATTTTAATATAATTAAATAAAATATTTAAGTACACATGTTAAATGATATTATATATGGTTAATAGACTATATATAAAATGAAAGCAATTTAGAAAACATATATATATATTTTTTTTAAAAAACATTTAAAATCTCAATATTTTATAATTTGGTGAGTTTTCATGTGCTGATATAACATTAATATAAATTGATCTTAATCAAAGATCCATCAAAATTTTAAAAGAATCAAATCTCTCCTAATACAAATTTTTTAGTGATCTCCTGGCTCCCTAAATCAGTGATTAAAACATCCAGACTCATTTTAATGAATTCATCCTATAAAATTCGCCCCGCAGACAGAAGAATTTGATCGATATTTCATGCCGCCTGTCTGTACCATATCTCTCGATCAGAATTGTTGGTAGTGTGACCTAATAAAATTGCACACTTCACGCGTGATATGTGAAACTTTACCATAACCAGACATTCTCGTAAGATGGTTAAATGACGACACTAAAATCGTACTACTGGTTATAAGTATTTGTAACAATTGCATTCACATTTTCAACATTGTTATAAATATTTTTTACATTTTTTTTATTGATTTTTTTTTAAATCTAAATTTATGTTAATTTTAGATTTGCTAAATATCTGATTTTGGAGGGATAAAAAATTTTTTAATTGTAAAATTTAAGGAAAATTTTCAATTTCTAGAAATTTTGTTTTTCAACATTTAATAGATTTAGGTTTAAGATGTCTGGCCTAATATATTTATCATTACAAATTTTTATACTTAATTAATATTATGTTATATTATAGAGTTAATTGGACATTTTCCATCTTCCACTTTCTATTCCATTCTAAAGTATAACTATTTTTTTAATTTTTAATATAACTACAAAATTTGTACAGATCATATTTTTATATAAATGTATATGATTAAGATTAATATGATAATTCTAAATTCTAAATATTTTTAGAGGTTAAAGAATATATATTTCATAAGTTATATTAGGAATAAATTAAATAAAAGTAAATAATGTTGAATCATGAATATGAGTAATAAGAATATGATCACTTGCAAATATTTTCCTTGTAATCAATGTGAGCGAATCATCTTTTTTTTCTTCCTTTTTTATAGTATCGCTTACTAGTTTTTCTCCCTTTTCATATGGATCATAAGAAAAGCGAGGCTGAAATCATAAACATTAAAATATTTAATTGGAAATATTGCAGTAAATGTCATACTCTAACTCTCTTACTTGTCAATATTACTAGCTTCTTTTTCTACTTGTATCATCTACATTCGTATACACTAAAATTTATGCTTACAACTAATCTAATTCACTTAAATTGGAATATGCTAAAATGCATGAATCTTGGTAATCTAATTGCACATTTTCTTTTTTCTTCTTATATTAATGGAATGCATTGACTTAAACATATAAATTAACATTAATTCAAATTGGCATAAACTAAAATTAAGCCATCCTATTAATTCAGATTGTAGCATAGTTTTGCAAAATGAACTAGGGTGATCCTATAATTTGAATGACTATGATGCACCTTTGATGAGTCTTGCACCAATCCATATATTGTTTTAGTAAGTACCACACTAGCTCCATGTACATTATGGAATTCAAGTTCCAAGTCTTTCTATGTGTTTGCACAGGGTAGTTTAAGTTTTCTCTTGTAGCAACCACACGGACATATACTAAATCTAGTGCATCTCATTAATAAAGTTACAACAAAATTGGCATATATTAAAATTGATGTAACCCCTTAATCAAATAATTTGGATTTTTTCTTTCTACACTTTGTTTCAGGTAATTAGATGAAAAGAATACATTGGTTTCAATGCATACCAATTTGTATCAACATTAATTCAAATTGTATCTAAAATGAAACACCGCCACTTTTATCATTAATTTCCAATTGTAGTTGTTTTAGTTGACTATTATCCTTTCCCACACATGATTTTTGGGAATCTTTAAATATATCATATCCTATTAGGGTTCGCAAAAATATTGGACTTGTTGGGCGCTCCCTAGATTTTATGAGTTTTACTTATTTCTAATTTGATTATTGTGTTTTATTATTCATGTAATCCCTAATTATAATCTCTTATTTTCATTGTTTCAACTTTTATTTTATTATCTACAAATTAAAGATCCAATGTAACTAGTGATTTTCTCCACATTAATTTCCATTTGGTTATTACTTATAATATCTAGAGGAATAGTATGATTATCATTATAATGGCTTTAGGAGTGGTGAAGTCATTGGTATACTTTCTACCACTATTAATTCTTTACATACAATGCTCTCTACCACACTTATATATTGGAACTTATTAATTTCTAAATTAAATATACATATTATTTTTATGTTCCTATAATCATAAGTATAGTGCATTTATAGTTTAGGTATATGTAGTTCAACTAAAATGCTAATGGGTGTTCCATGATGGATTTGTGTAGAATTTCTCACTAAAGTATTTAGGCATTTTTTTAAATTTCATCTAGTAGATTTCCATACGTTAATAGGCTTTATGAGTTTTCCTTAATTATAATTGAATTATTCTACTTTATTATTCAAGTACTTCCTCCTCCTTATGATCTCAAGTAGCCATTGATGTTAGCTTGATCTCACCCTTTTCAAATTAAAGGTCTATAGTAATTAGTCATATTACTTATACAAATTAAGCCCCATTTGGTTAGTACTTATAATTTGTACAACAGGTATACTATTATATTTGTAATGACATCCACAGTGATGATGTCTCTAGAATATTTTCCACTCTTACTAATAGTTTTTGTATCACATGACAATGAATTATCATTACAATTAAATCTTACACCTAATTTTTAGTAAGTCCTAATTCCCTGGGGATTTATTATGCATTCCCCTTCTCCCATGGACATGAATTCATAGTAGCCTACGTCTTTTAAAGGGATTCTGAAAATGGTTTAAAATCAAGCATATGCATCTATTATAATCATCATATCCATAATCCAAATAAATGTCTACCTCATGATATGAAGTGGGAATGAGTAATTTTCATGATACAACTAGTGTTTGAAATTCTTGTGTTATACGAGTGCCCATGTTCATTCCTTTGTAGCTCAAAATGTAATATGCCTAACTAATCCTATTGGGATCAAAATACTTTGTATACAAAATATAGTATATACTTCAATTTAGAAAATAAGGATAGTCAGGAAATAGGTACTAGATGTAATCATTCTAGGGATTCATGGAGCCTCCACGCATAGATGGGGTTTAGTTATCCCAGAGTGAGTAGAAATTCATGTCAGGTGTTTTCATGTGTCATGAAGAATAAGATGCAACAATGGAGTCATGGAAAATAATGAGGAATATATGCATCCACCCTTCCCTAAGTAAATCGCAATGTATCCATGATTATGCCTAGCAAAAGGAATAGAGAAACCTTCTCCTTTTTAGTTTGTTTGTTCCCAATTTTTAGTTTTGCGATGGATAATTTTGTGTGTATGTGTTATTATTCAAAGTTCATGTACAATTGAGCTCATTTATATAATTTTTTAAAAAATATTATGTCAATACATATGCAAATGACAACAAATGCCCTATACTAAGTTGTAAATTACTTCTAAATGCATTTACATATTACTTATATAATATTCATAAATGGTTTAAAGATTTAATTTAGAATTATATTACAACCAAATAGAATTAGCCCTTTAAGGCATCCAAATATATATAGATAATCCTAAATATTTATTCTCGTTTCATTAAAGCATAATACTTTTATATGTTTATATCATACATTATATTAACTATAACAAAACAAAATTGATGACACTTCCCAATGGATATATCATTTTCAAATCAACTGCAAAGTTATTCATTACAAGGATAATAGTTGTAGGTTTCTTTATTTAGAGATACAACATTCTAATGAAAAAACTAAATACAATTTTCTTCCTCCTACATTGTTTACTCAAGTCAATCATTGCATAGATCTATTGTGATTTACAGATAGCTAAGGTAATTAATGAATCAACACCATGAATTTTTTAGAATATCAAAATTATATTTTCGTTTTAGATTTATATTTCTATGAACTAAATCACATATATACATGATTGCAAATCTATGGAGAGGAATTTCATTGTTTTTTCTTTTTGTAATTCATGCTACTTCTAATATTATACAAAAAAGAGTACAAAAAGTTTTACATCCGCCAAGAGGAGCCGGCTACATCTGAACAGTGTTGCATACTGTGACTGAAATCGAGCCTGAGAGACTGAAGGACTATGAGACTGTCCACTGGCCCCAAGCCAGAACCCAAAAACAACTGGACCCAAGCGAAATGCGCCCATTCCCTGCCGAAGCGAGGGAGGAACTTACAAACATTGAAGAACCCACATACATAATAACCGACATAACAGACACACAAACGACTATGTAAAGCGACCCAAAAAATAGCACTGACTGACCCACATTACGCACTGTGACCACCTTGCCGACTACCTGAGACTGAACGAGCGATCTCCAAAACAACTAGAACAACCAAGAAATAGGCTTAAGCATCCACGGAGGTGGATGGTTTCTCCTCCACCACTGGACAAGCATATGGATCGGATGCACTCGAGTCTGTGTATGGTGCATCGTCCTTTGCAGGCTCACTTGTTCCTGCCCTTGTTCCCGCCACCGCACCCGAGGCTTCCGTAGGCTGTAGTCGTAGACCCTGAACAGGCGAAGGTGGTCGTGGCTCTGCTGGGACCTCTGGCCTGTCTGCATGATCACATTTTTCAATCCGAACTGAAACATAGTAAATGGCATTGTTGAGGGCACATGGAAACCGGAATCGGGTGGATGGGTGAGAGCCAAATGAACACGCCGTTGCCCTTCCCCGCCCTCTGCCTCTGCCGCGCCCTCGTCTAGCTCCAGGGGAGCTAATTTCTTCCGAGGGGGAGTCGAAAGAGGCTGAGGATCGTGGCGATGAAGCCTGCCCTCTTGCACCGCCCCGTGAACCTCCCCGCCCGCTGATGACGCGTAGCCTCTCACGCGGCATCCTGGAACAAAAATATACCCAATGCTGCCTAGAGACTATGTTTTTTCTTTGCCACAGAGGGCTTTAAACCAGTGCAACAACTTATACAGAAGATGATAAACCAGTAAAAGAACATGAGTGCGAGGACCAAGACTTACCACCCGGAGTTGGAGCCGAGACTTCTCCGGAGCGTTGAGGGTTGAATTGCTCCCAAAGAGCTGAACAAGCTGAAGCTGAGTTTCACCAGAGCTCCGAAAGGGCGAATTGCTCACAAGGGTGCTAGTATACTGAACCCACGTAGCGTCCAGAGCACCGTAAGACACATTGCACTCAGGGACCTCACGAAACTGGAGCTGAGTAACGCTCAGAGCACCGAACCAGAGGAGATAAACAAGAATACTCTGGCATCCCAAGGTAAAGACCAAG
Organism: Pinus taeda; assembly: GCA_000404065.3. Taxonomy (NCBI): domain Eukaryota; kingdom Viridiplantae; phylum Streptophyta; class Pinopsida; order Pinales; family Pinaceae; genus Pinus; species Pinus taeda. The sequence continues at coordinate 16,922 of APFE030217524.1, read as the reverse complement.
GCCTTCTGTGCAGAGGGACGAGGTGTGAATCTTGGCACACTCACCCACAGTGCATTCATCCAAGAACAAAGCGCACACACAGACTTAACATCCCAAGAGACATTCGATATGCTAACCATTCCAGCACACTCCAACTGCTCACCTTTCATCTGCGAGCCGAGGCGGACGACGTTTAAAACCCTGCGAACAGCTGTTCTCCCTCTTGCATTAACGGCTTCATTACTTTTGGCCGGACCGAGGCGACTGGTTCTCGATTCTTCGGGCCATCTGGCGGATGTGGGCGGCCACTTGCCCAGTAATGAGGCCGCCCCCGCATTTAATAGACCATTAAACACCCACATCCGGTGTAGGAATTTCATTGTTAAGCATGCCATATCTCTCTTATTCCAATCAACACACAACAAAAAATATCTTATAAAACATAATTATTTATATAATCAATATCTAGAAAGAAAATTACATAAATAATCCTCACCACAACAATATATTGGGAATTTCTTTGCTCTCTCACTCACACCTAGAAAATGTCCTACATCCATATTGATTATTGGAGAATGAAGGATATATACTTCTCTTGGAGAAGAACAGATCCCTAGAAATTCTCTTAAGGAAGGAAAGCTTTATTATTTCTCAATAGATTCATCTCCTTAGTTCTAGAAACTCAAAATATAACTAAACACTAAAATAAGGAAACTAAAAAGCTACTTCTAAGTGTTCTTATACATGAGGATCTTATCCTCACACAAAATTTATGCCTTTTAGAGGCTCGAACAATTAGATGATTTGACTAACGAGATATTGTCATGCATCACACTCCATGTGTACAAAATTTGATAACTTCTTAGTCGTGTATCTTTAATTTGTTTAAGTCCAAATAGATTTGATATTTGATGCTATTATTTTACACATGTTCTATTGAATTGTTTCTTTGTAATTTTTCGTCAATGTTATACAACCCTAAACTTTATTTCCTTTCTGTACTCGTAGTTTGCCACATTGTTGCATCACTTATACATTCCCCTTTTGTATGCTCATTACCCCTTCTACTTCCTTTATGATTTTGTTTCATACAAATTTATCCATGATCATACACCAATGGTTAATCATCCCATTCTTTCTATAATCCTCTATTCAAATCCCATCTATGATATGGTATTCAAGCTTCACACCTGCATCTTGCATATCCCATTTTAAGACTCCATGTACTTCGTCAATATTGTTGGACATTATTGGATGCTTTGTGCCTACAGTTATTGTGTACTTATCTTCATTCATGTTGCCATCTTCCTAAAATTTTTGAAAATACTTTCCTCTTATTTCCATCCTATCATTTAGTTTCTTTGTTTCTGTAACTGCTATGTAGTCTTCTTGACATTTTGGTTTTACCAGCCATTCCTCCAAGAAATTTAATTATTCTTCAACATATATCATCATTTCTTCTGAATGTTTTCTTTTATTAATATGTGTTTTTTCTAAGGCAAGAGTGGAACCTTCTATTCAATTGGAAAAAGAAATATTGTACAAAGGCTTAGCATACAACTAACCGTTAGATCCTGAGCCAAGGATCCAATGGAAGGGAGACATTTCGGGTGGCCAAGAAGCACACTGTTTATCAAGCAAATCAGACCTGATGGTCACAGAAAATTGTAAATGAAAAATCTATCGGGTCTGATTTTTATATAACTTTCGTGCTAGTACATGTTCCGAAATCCGCCAGATGCGCACAATACCTGAAAGATCATGCGAGAAGTGCGAAAGTTAGCCTTAGTTCTAGACCCACCAACAAGCCTAATTGATCCTGGCCATAGAATGACCGCAATAGATCCAACAGTCCCTAAGCATATCGCATGGCCCAACTTTACCGAAGATTACAACGTGATGAGAGAAATAAGGCCTCCCCACCCTGAGCCACCTAATGGAAGGTGTGCGGAATCGCCATCAAAGAAGAGAAACCACTACCAGCCTAAAAGTGGTGTGATACATCAGAAACCAATTCGAGGGAGGTAAGGCTACCACCGACCAAGAAAGCTGGGTATAGTTATTGCCATGAAAGGCTGTATTCTGTCGCCTTGGTCAAAAGAAGAAGAGGAACCCTAATTCCCACCAATCCCCTGAGACTTCATGTGCACTGATGCAAAACAAAGACCTGCATACCCAAAACTTCCTTACTTGTGTCAACCCGATCCCATTTCTATGGCCCTATTTCGATATACTTTGTAGTCCTCTTGCGCTTGATTAAGACATTGCTACCTTAATTTTTTCTATGGAATATCTCGCTAGATCAACTTGACTCAGTTTTTCATGCATACCACTACTTGATTGGTCAGAACATCTACCATTTTATTGGTCGTCCTTTGCGCATGAGTGAAACTCACTGTGTGTAAGTCTAGGAGGTGAAATTGAATCCTTTGGAAGACTTGTATCAACCTCCAATGACTTGAGACTTTTTCTCGCTCTGTGCCACAGTAAATTCTTTTAACTAAGTTAATGATCAGCTCAAAATTGGCTTCAATAATAATGTTCTAGAGGTTATATTTCTTCGAGAAATATAGACACTGTTCAAGTGCCATTAATTCAGCCATATTGTTTGTAGCTCGTCCTAGATGATAATGGAAAATGAAAAGAATGCAACCACTATCATCTCGCAACACTCCTCCGAAACCAACAAGACCTGGGTTGCCTTTAGAGGCCCCATCTATGTTGAATTTCATAAAACCCTAAGGGGGAGGATGCCAATAATCTGGCTTATTGGGTAGATTCATAACCTTCCTATCCATTCCCTGTGGTATAAGTCCTTGCATATTCAGCTAACAAAGTATCTTCTTCTCCTTTTTTGAAGGTGGATTTTTGGGGGAGTTGCACACAAAGGTTCCGACCCTCTCCTTGAGCTATCTTAGAATCTGCTCAAAAATATGTTTGGTGGTGCTATGGACATTTTTCAAGATTCTATTGTTCGTTTCTTTCCAAAGATTCCAAATTATGAAGTCTAGACATAAAACCTAATTCAAGTGAAGAAACTCATACTTACAAAAGTTTCGTCTCCAGTTATTTACGGTGTTGATAATGCTCTCTTTGTCCCTGTCCATCTGTTGGAAAATTGCAGCAAAAGAGTCCCACAAGCTAAAGGTAAAGGTGCAGTCATTGAGAAGGTACTCCATTGTCTCCTCTTGGGCTTCATAGAGATGGCATCTAAAAGGTCCTAGAAAACCCCTCTTCCTCATATTTTCCCAAGTTAGAATTTTCTTGTGATGAACCAACCACATGAATAGTTTTATTTTCATCCAATCTTGATGCTTCCAAAGGTTCTGCCAGACCCTATCCAGAACATGGGAATCCAGCTCAAGGAATACCTTCTTGGCTTCCTTAACTTTGAAGGTATCTTCTTTATTGTTGCCCCATCTGAGTTGGTCATGCCCCTCTGAAACCAGAATCTTCCTTTCTTCCAAAATTCACATTAATGCCTCTGTTTTTACTCTCAAGGGGTTGTCAGCCCCAAAATATATATTCTTCTAGGTTCTCTATTTGTCTTTTAGACTATGGTGTTCCCAAAAATCTTTAACCCTGAAAAGCCCTTTGGTGTCCATTTCCTTCTTTAGGTCCAACAAGTCCTCTCTTAACAGTGTAGGTTCTTGTTGCCATCTATCCTCCCAGAACAGAGCAAGGTCCCCTTCTCTGATTTCCCAGAAATTGTTTTTCTACACTAATTCTCTATTCTCCCAGCCCTTATTGCAAATGTGGGATCCTTTTATGATTCCCATCATCCTTATGTGATCTTCCTCTTACCAAGTGCTGGCATACTTTTCTTTCCATACACGAGCCCATTGAGCCTTTGAATCCTTTACCCAACGCCACCATAATTTTTCCCCTAAAACCTTGCTGAGTACATCTGGATCATCCAATCCAAGGCCCCGTGGGATTTCTGTTTTCAAAACTTATCCCCGGAAACCAAGGCCCATTTATTTCTCTCCTTCCCTCTTACCCCAAAGAAAGTCTCTTTGAATATTTCTCAACTGATGTAAAACTCCCTTTGGAGCTGGAAGTGCTGAAAGCACAAAAATGGGGATTGATTGCAAAACAACTTTTGTGAGCACCAACTGTACTGCTAAGTTTAAATATCTGATAGTCCATTTTCTGATTTTATCCTGAATCATATTGATTATTGGCTCCCAGATGTTTTTGTACAGGGTTTTATCAGTTAGAGGAACACCCAGGTACTTGGAAGGAAGGACGTCCCTTTGAAAGCCTAGAATTCTGGAGATGCTTCTCCGAATAGTGATATTAGTATTAAAGAAAAAAATCTTAGATTTAGACAGATTTACTTCTATACCTATGGCCATAGCAAAGTCACGTAGGATTTGCTTATAAGCAAGAGCTTATATTACCATGGGGACTCCTTGCAACACAGTATCATCAACAAATTATTGATGGGACAAAGCTTGTCCATTTTTGGAAAGTTGGATACCCTTAATATAACCCCTTTCTTTCACATGCTTGTTAGATCGCCCAAGTCCTTCCATCATGAGGATAAAGAGAAAGGGAGAGAGCGGGTCTCCCTGCCTGAGACCTCTTGAGGGAGTAAAGGTCTTGGAAGGAGAACCATTGAACAATATTAAGAAGCTAGAATAAGTGACCAGTGCCATAACCCATCTTACCCAATTTTGATCAAAGCCAAAGGCTAGAAGGACCTTCCTAATATAGGCCCAATTTAGTTTATCATAAGATTTTGCAAGGTCCAGTTGCATAATCATTCCTGCCTTCTTATTGCTTAACAATGAATGCATCATTTCATGCTCTTGAATGATATTATTGAGAATTTGTCTACCCTCCATATAAATTGATTTCTCTATTAGCACAAGAGTAGGGAGAAGGGATTTGAGTCTATTGGAAACAACTTTGGATATAATTTTATACATCACATTGCACAAATCTATTGGCCTAAACTTGTCTGGAGTCTGAGCATTATCCTGTTTTGGGATCAAGGAGATGAAGGAAGTATTGAGCACCTTCAAAATGGTTCTATTCATCCTAGAATCCTCCACCACATTCATAATATCTTGTTTAACAACGCTCCAACAGGCTTTGAAGAAATCCACATTGAAACAATCAGGGCCTAGCACTTTGCCATTCTGCATTTCCTTAACTTCTTCACTAACCTCTTCTTCAGTCACTGGCTTGCTGAGATTGAAATTATCCTCTCTAGATACTAGCCTAGGTATATGCTTTGTTAAGTCCCTTATAAAGTGTTCTATGTCTGCCATGGTCTCTATTGTTATACCTTGAAAGCGCTCGACTAACACCGATTCTATTTCTTCATGCGAATTACGCAAATGACCACTCTCGTCCTTGATTGAAGAGATCCTATTATGGGATCTACTCACCATGGTGGATCTGTGGAAAAATTTTGTGTTCTGTTTCCCTTCTTTTAGCCACTGAACTCTATATTTTTGTCTCCAATATATTTCCTCTTGTTTGCATAAGTTCTCCCAGTCTTGATGAAGTTTGGTGACTTGGTTATCCCTGACTTTGTCAAAGCCCTTTGCAATAAGAGTTTGATTGAGTGTTTGCATCTTATATTCAACCTCTTTTTTTGCTGCAAAAATATTGCCAAATTCCTTCTTGTTCTAGTCTTTTTGTCTGAGCTTGACGTTTTTTAGTCTTTTGTGAAGTAGAAACATTCTTTTTCCCTAAATATGTACATCCTCTTTCCACCATCTTGCTATGTTACTAATAAAATCAGGGTGGGTAAGCCAAATATTCTTAAATCTGAAAGACCTGTTCTTGGGGGTGCCTATGCCTTGTACCTCTAGTTGTATAGGCCAATGGTCCGAGCCACGAAAGGGGAGAATTGTCACTGTCATTTCCTTGTCTATGAGCATAAGGTTCTCTCAAATTATGAATCTGTCTAATTTTGAGGCAACTTGTGACTCCCCTCCTCTCTTGTTGTTCCAAGTAAAGAGGCCATTAATCATATCAGTGTTAACTAGCTTCATATTATCTATGAAAGTAAGAAATGTTGTAGAATCTTTATTTAAACTTTTTGTTCCCCCTTTTTTTCCTAAAAGTGATTTGATCATGTTGAAGTCCCCGCCCATTATCCAACGAACTCCTACATGTCTATCTCTGAGTTCTACAAGAGAATCTACAAATTTAAGTTCATCATCCAATCTTTATGGACCATAGACATTTGTGACCAAATAAGTCTTGTTGTCTCCCATAGGATGTATAACCATTGATAAGTAATACCTAGATGCCTCATCATCTATTATGAGAATCTTTTGGGTGTTCCAAAGAGTGAGTATGCTTCCAGCTTATTATCTACCTTAACTTCTAGAAACTCAAATCTATTGAGCCATTTACTATTAAGTTCTTTGATTTTTTGAATGGAACATTTATTTTCCTGGATAAAGATCATATTCGGAGCTTCTTGTTTCATTCTATTGCTAAGTAATCTTTGTTTCCTTTTATTACCTAAAGCTCTGATATTCCAAGATGTGAACTTCATTATTAAAGATTTGTAAAGGAGTAACTGGATAGGTCTTTCATCTTACTTGAATCAATCATTATCTTTCCACATTCCATCAGTAGCTCGTTCTACTTTTTCCTGCCTCTTTTCTTTCCTGGGTATCTGGGAGCTAGTCCTCGTGTAGTTTTTATAGTCTTCACTCTTTCGTTGCCTGACCTTTCGTTGTTGTTTTGCTTTTCCATCCCTTTTTCCTGAGTTTTCCATAGGAACAACTGTTGTACTCTCTTGAACTCTTCTTGAGGTAATGAGCCTACCCCTCCCATGGTACCGTGTTTCAAGAATCCTTCCAGATCTAGGTTTTCTCTATCCAAAATCTCCTACAGTTGTTGATCATCAGTTTCCATCTCACTCTGAGTCATATCTTGATCCATCTCCAGTGCTTCATTATTTTGCATTATTTATTTCTATTTAGTAGCATCCTGTTCTTGTTCCCTATCTTCTTCTTTCTCCTTTGCCCCTAGGGTTCCTTCCACTACCTGATGTTCGTTTGATATTCCTTCCTCTTCTTCAAGAACTTGGAACCTGTTCAAATTGGCCTATTGCTTTTTTGTTTATTGTTGTTTTGGCCCCCTTTAGCCCCCTTTTCCTCTATGTCCCACTTTGTGAAAGCTTCCAGTGTCTTACATTGTGGTTTCTTTACTTATGTTCTCTGTTTTGCTGATAGAGCAGTCTCTAAAATGGTGCCCATGCTCATTGTACCTGTGACATCTAGAGGGAATATCTTCATAAATTATTGTTTGCACCCATTCTTCATCAAAAACTTCCAGGATGACCTCATCTGGTAGGGCTCCTGATAGGTCCATCTCGACACCTATTCTTGTGAAGAAGGTGTATTTTCCCCTTCTGGTGGCCTCAGAGGCTTTGACAAAACACCCTAGTTTGTGTCCTATCACAGATAGTGATTCTGTTTGCCAGTAATCAAGAGGTAGGGAGTAAAGTCTTACCCAGACCAGAACTGAAGTGAAAGTTTCTCTCTCTGGGACAAAATTCATCATCCACGACTGCATGTAGAGGCCTGCTGTTGTGTAGAAGTAGGGTCCTCCTTCAAACACCCTATCTTTATCCTCAACATTTGTGAACACCACAGTGAAGAAACCCTTTGACCCAAGGTGTAGGTCTATGCTTCCTTTCAGTTTCCAATGATATTTAAATCATGCTTATAATGCCTTTTTAGTGTGTCATAATCCCATGAATTTGCAAATGATAGTATAGGTCTGCATGTGATCCCTATGTGCCTGCAGGGTAGGATCATTTAAAACTACTCTAGGAGTGACCTCAGCCTTGGGTTTGCAGGGCTCCTTTTCTGCCTTATTTTCTCCTCCCTATTTTTTGTCTTCTTCCTCATTATCTTTCATGATGTTTTCCTCTCTTGGTTTGGTAAAGTCTGGATCCTCTTATAGATTCTTATTCCATTCTCCTGAAGGCCCTCTAATAGATTCTAAAGGTTTTTTGCCTCTGCTGGCCACTGCCTGCCTATAGGAGGGAGTGGAGCTCCCCGCTTTGCACGTCTCCATGGTGCTGAGAAACCTACAACCCTAGCTACTCTTCCGCTATTCGTTTTTCCACTCTCGAGACCACACCTACTACTTCCTCCTTTGTCTTTTATTAATATCATCACAATACAATCTATTGATTTTTCCTTGGAACATCAAAATCGGTTCTATGTCTAAAATGTGATCACAAACACATTGAAATGCCACAGATTCCAAGCACTTTGCGTGATACAAATTTAACGAAAACGAATCAACAAAGTACATAGGAATTTATGCAACACAGAACTAGATTGTATTACATCTTTAATACAAAACTCATAGGGCTCTCGTACCATAGATCATGGCCCTTACAGTTAGTCCTAATATAAGGAAAAATAGGTTTTAATGTCAACACCACCTAACAATCAATCTATCCAAGAACAATAACAAACTTGACTTTCTGCTGAAGAAGTGCTTACACCAACACTTTCAGTCCACTTTTCTGTAATACTTGGAATTTACCTTTCCACCTATACATGAAGAGAATATTTCTGCTCCAATACCTCTACCTTCAACTACTCATAAGAAAATTTTCAATTTCAGATTCACTTGCATACAAAAGCTCAATAAATAACATTCACACAATGACAATGCTTCTCTAAGGTCACAATTCTTTCAACCAAATATTAGTTCAACAAGTCTAACTTGACAAAAAGGTTTTCCACTTCAAATACAGTATTCATAGGCTTGAATATTTCTTCAATACATAGTCCCTTTTCTTTCTCTATGGTGACTTTAGTGTTCAACAAGGTCCACTCACAATGATTTATCTTCCACAAAATGCACTACACATTATGTCTTCAACATCTATCCAAACAAAACATAGATGACAGACCTTAACACATTATATCTGCTATCATCAAGACAATATATATCCACAATACATATGTTGTTGGCCTCTACTTAAGCCTGATTAAGCTTAGTCCTGTGATACATTATCTCTAATATTTTTAGTTGTAAACTAGTCTTCTGCTACCAACGCAGGTTAAGATCTCAACCCCTAGAGCCAACTCAATTTGAATCCTAAACTCAGGTCTACAATCATTGCAACAACATCACCCTAGGATTTTCTCCTATGATGGAAGATAGGGGAACTCGACCCTAGTCTGTACTTATCAAATAGACCTTTTAGACTCACTTTTCATAGAAAATTAGAGACACTTCCTTCTCAAGTGCTTCAGAATAAACTCGCACCAGTAAATTATTATTTCACCCATAAATAAATCTATCAAACCATAAAACCTGGCAATAAGCATGTCAATCCCTCCATGTCCTAGACTAGATCAAAACATCGCAAAGACTCATCCTACTTATCTAACCCATCCTTCTTCAAGGTCTATGACTTTTGTTAAGAAAATGTCTTCACAAGATGAATTTCACTTGTGTGTGATACCTCCTCCTTAAGTTTCCTAAATTTATAGCCCCCCTAATCATTAGCTTAAGGCTTCTTAATTCCATCAAAGCTCCCTCACATAACAATTCTACTAAACAATACATTTCTTTGGGTCTTTAGCTCACCCCTTTGGGTCTAAATCCCACGACTTGGTTACATTTCCCACAAAGCTCCTTTTTCATGGGTTAACTCCACATAAACCTAGTAACCCACACGTTATGGCAGTACCTACCAAGCTACACATATTAACATAATCCTTCATCTTCCTCTTCAATTATAACAACATGTAGCAATTGATTATCTTCATAACCTGTAGGCACACACAATTTATCAGTTTTACAATGAAGGGACTATTTGCTCTCATTTGATGTTTCTATCATCAAACCCATTCGATTAGCTTCTCCAAGCATTAATCATTGTTTTGGTTCAAAAAGTGAATTACTTCCTTTGTTTAAATGTTATTTTGAGCTTTCTCTTTATCCTAATAAAAATTTTCATTTTTTGTCTCAAATTTCTTACATAGAACTGTACCATATGCCATCTTACCTTCTTATTTATTCTAATCCCTCATCTCAAATATTCTACAATTTTGTTTTGTTGCAGCCTATATATCATTATGAGTCGTTCCTTCAACTCATAAATCTCTATGTCCACTTCTTCGCCACTCATTTTACTATGTATTCCTTCTTATAAAGTCTTTACACGACTATCTAAATACACCTTCATTTCTTATCCTATGAGATCCTTCATACCCACTGGCAGTTTCGTCTATCCTCTACAATAAAAAATAGTCTCTCCTAATACACAATACCTCACCAATCCTAGTCTCTTGTTTTCTCTTGATTCTCTTCCCTAGAACTTTGTGAGCTTCCTATGCTCTATGCTTTCACATTTCATAGTTATTCTCCTAAGACCTTCATTTGTTCTCTTCAGTATCACCACTTTACTACTATATAAGGGGTCTACCACAATGTATTTCATATTTATCTGCGACTACTACTTTCTCAAATCAAAATCATGATTCAAACATAAAAGCTCTGCTTTGTGATGATAAAAAAACAATTGCCACACACATTGGGTTCTTTTAAACAATCCTTTTTGGTTAGGTCACATTAAGCAATTATAAGCATTAAAAAAATTGTTCAACAACTCAACGCAAGTCAATTCTTGAAGTAGTTCTCAATGCAATGATTGTTTCCAATGGTAGAATCATGACATTCACATACCTCTCATCCCACACATTTACCCTACAATCACTCCTCGATCATTGAAAAAGAAGAATACAAATTTGGTTCAAAGTCTAGCCTCTAAAAGAATATAGACACACATAGATCTCCATGCAACATAGTCTACATAATATGCTCTTGCGCATAGTCCTTAAATGTTTCTCACACAATTCGACAACAACTACAATGTCAGTCTCTTACCTCATTTCTTATTCCAACCTTTACACATGACAATTCAAACCAGCACTAAGACGATACTATGCTAGCACATCATAGCTTCAAATAGTGCTTGTTCCTTCAAATATGTACGTAATTCTTTACTCAGTCAACAATGAGATATTTATGGGTAGGCCGACTGATATCTCACATGCATGTTGGTAGATCATTTGGCTACAATGCAGACACGTAAAAAAACCTCCAATGTCACACATGACTATCCTACTTTGATACCACTTGATGGTGGGGAATTTCACTTTTAACCCCATCACCACTCTCTTATTCCAATCAACCCGTCACAAAATATTTTATAAAAAATAGTTATTTTATGTAACCAATATCTACAAGTATGATTACATAAATAATAATCATCACAACTATATGAAGCATTTCTCTGCACTCTCACACATGGCTAGGAAATGACATACATCCATATTTACTATTGGAGAAGAAAGTAACTAGACTTCTCTTGGAGAAGGAAAGATCTAAAATTGTCTTAAGGAAAGCTCTAAAATTACTTAATATATTTATCTCCTTAGTTTTAGAAACTAAAAATCTAACTAAAGCGTAAAATCTAGCAACTAAAAAGCCACTTCTATGCTTTCTTATACATGAGGATCTTATCCTATTATAATTTTTTGACTTTTAAAGTATCAAATCACAAGGTGATTTGACTAAGGATAGGTGTTCCTACATCACAAATCTTCTTAAATTATTTATAATAATTATCTTCTAGGAATAAACTTCACCTCCACAAGAGATTCTTTTGTTAAATATAAGGTTCATGATTTCAATAATATGCCAAATGTAAACAAAAATATAATCATTAAGAAACATGTCACTTGCAAACTTTAATTTTGCTTGATAAGGGTAACATTTGTTGTTTTACATCACAAATAAAGAAATTTGAAATCTCATGCTAAGATAAATTTGAGAGTCATCATTTTCATGTTGTCATTATATCTCTTACTTTAAGTTATTAACATACAAATCATATTTCTCTACAATTGCCTATTTTAGTATTATTTATTAAATTCTCATCATCCTGGCAATATAAATTGAAGGGAACTATTATTAAATAATTTTAACATTTGTCAAAAGAAAAACCATAAAAGTATTGTAAAAAAGTGATTAGGAAACAACTCATGTTATTTCTTGCAAACAAAGAACACATGTGTGCAAGGTTTATTTAGGATTTATGTTCTAACTATAGGCCATGGCTACCTTCTAGGCCAGAAAAATTTAAAACCGACGGCAAAAAACCTTTAAATTTTCATTATACTTGTTTAGAGAAAATATAGTTCTTGATAAAATATTGTTCTTATTGATGGCCTAATTAAGCTAGTATGAATTTAGATTGAATTTGGGACTTTTTTGAAGGTGGAAGAAAAATTATTTTTGTATATGAAACTTGTTGAATAATGCTCAAAAATTTCAATCAAATTATAAGATAAAATATAAAATTAGAAAACCCATCAAAGCTATAACTATTAACTCAACTTACAATCCTTTTATTCAATAATTGTTTGTGACTAGGATTTAAGTATTCCCTTTATATTACACATGGGTCTTCCTCCCTCACCTTACTCACGTGCTTGACATTTTTTCAACCCTTGGATTTTGGATCATTGATGGTGACTAGTGGTCGATGGGGAATTGTCAATGGTTTTTGGCTGCCAAACTGACTAGAGTTGATCCTAGGGGAGCTCCCTTAGTTTTTTGGTACGTGGATATTCAAGAAAAGACAATCTATAATGATATTTTATTTGAAACTAAGTTTGTTCTTTAATTAGTTTAATGCTTCTTGTTACATAGCTTCGACAGATTAATTGCATAGTTTTACCTTGTAATGCTTCAAGTCTAATAGATTCACCCTAGATAGGTAGGTCATTTCTCAATTTCATACGTTCTATTGTAACCCTTCTCATAAATTCATTTAGATGTCCATTATTCTAGTCATCAATTATTTAATAAAATAAATAATGTTTTAAAGGGGCTTTATCTTTTCTCCCTATTTATCTAACTCTGGAATTTTTTAGGTGATAAATTTATTATTCACTTCCCATGCGAAGCAGGATCCTCAATTGAGAATAGTTCCAGAGAAATTCTAATAAATTAATGGTCAACCCTACATGATTTCTATTCTATCTAAATAGATAAATAACTACAACATTCTCTATCTTCATATATAAAGAAATTCAACATTCTTTATCTACGTACCTAAGGAACTATAACATTTTCTATCTAAATACATAAATAACTATAGCATTCTCCATAGCAGACATCACGGAAATGATAAACAAATTAAAAGATCTTACATGTTGTATTAACAATATTAATCATGCCATTTTACACTAATACTGTAACAAAGATATTAAGGATTGAAAGAACTTGTAACCAGATTGGGTGACACAACCTATCTGTAGTTGACCGATAAGAGAAATTTATATACCGAGACACCCCCAGGCCTACAGTATCATTTTATAGAGATCACTTCCTCATGAGTGTTATTAGTTATGTATATTTCACTCCCATTATAGTAGATGTGCAATTCACTAATATAGCCTCATCCTGACACATTCTTGCTTCTATGGCTTGAGACTCCTTCCTCTTCTTCAAGTAATTTTGCACTCTACCTTGCCCCTTATAGCCTCATAACATGCAGAAAACCTCCTCCTCATAGTTAGTTATTGCATACAACATATGTCACCACCAGATTGTATCTCCTCTATGCTAGGTGCCCCTTTGAAATATATTGTTTTCACCACATTCAAAATTCCCTTTAGAGAATCAAATTTCTTGGACTTTCAATTTTTCTTTCACAAATTTCCATCAATAAAGTGGAGTTATATTCCATAAAATCACAATCCATACTCATTACCATCACTCATGAATCTGTATATGTTTATATACTATTATTGAAATCAAATTATCTGCAATATCTATCGCAATATCTACCAACCTTTTAGGTGCCTTAATTTAAAATATTAGTTCACAAATTTTTTTAAATAATTTTTTTGTGGGGTATTACATCAATGAACATATTAAATATAAAATTTCAATGTAAAATATTAAGTATTTTTGTTTAGTAAATTTTGTGTAAAATATAGCAAAGATTTTTTGGAATCGTAAATTTATGTTATGTAATATATACAATCCGATATCTAAGTTGACTTTCAAGGCATTGTATCCACTTACGCATTCAAAAATGTAGTTTACATAATGAAAACTTACACATGTTATATGTATATATAGAATCAATATAGATAGGTGAATATTTTTTTTTAGTTTTCCACTCTAAAAGAGGTTTTCATGCCAAGAGACATGAGATCCATGGTTAAGATAAATAAATACCATTAAAGCTTCACATCTCACACATAAAGATAAGTTTGCAATTTCCAGTGGTTGAACAATCTTCTTTCCTCCACATTTCTGCTATCATGTGAATAGAGTTATAATGTTGAAATCACACTACTGACAATTTTGATCGAGTGATAATGTATTTGCATGAGCATTGTGACTAAATTTTATATGCCCTATAACAATAGAGGTCATTTCATGCTAAAATCACACTACTGATAATTTTGATCGAGTGATAACGTATTTGCATGAACATTGTGACTAAATTCTATATGCCCTATAACAATAGAGGTCATTTCATAGACCTTTTATTTTTAAATCAAAGTTTTAGATGGAAGGAAATGGTACAAACAAGTGGGATGAAATATCTATCAACTCTTTCTATGTTCTTGGAAGTATTTCATACCATGAATTCATTAAAGAAAGAAGATGTTGTTTGTCATGGAAAAAATTGATGGTGATTTAATGTTTAATGTGAGACTTTAAATGAACAAAAATATACTTAAATATAAAAAACTATCATAAGAATGTTGTTGATCCTCGAAATCTAAAAAAAAATTGTTTAATATAATTGTTAGTTTGGAATCCATATGGAAGGTTATATTTTCATTGCACCCAAAGGCACATTCGAAAACCCAATATGAGAGAAATGTGTAATTTAGCTCATGTTCAACTTGAAGTTGACATGTGTAATTTCTAAAATAAAAATAAAATACTCTCTAAATAAGAACCAATGTCAACAATAACAAAAAAAATAAAAATGGATCTACATATTTGGTTAGTTTTAATTAAAAGTATTATAAAATACAAATAATCTCATGCTTTTTCTATTGTTGATTTGACAACCCAATTTAAAGGACACCTGATAGAAATATTTCACTATCATTATTAACCACAAATAAAATATTTCATTGTCAATGTGAAATAACATAGTTTTATCTTAATTTTTTTAAATAAGGTTATTAAAAAGAAAAAGAATCTTATATTTTCATTTTTCATCGTGTGAAAAAGATGTATAATTTTTTATACTTTTTAACTTTATTTCAATATTGATTTAGATAAATTATTTGATTATGCAGGAAGATTAAATAAATTTGAATATATCTATCTATATCTATATATTATTATATATATATATATATATATATATATAATATATATATATAATATATAGTTATAATATATAATAATATATATATATATATATATATATATATATTCGAGAGAAAGACTATGCTTTTGAGAAATAATTAATAATAATAATAATTGAATGTGGGTTATAAACAAAATATTTTAATATATGAAGTTAAATAATATCTACATCTCTTTAACCCTTTTGGGGAGCTCAATTGACCTTTGCTCAAGCCAACCAAAAAATATATATTGACATGTATCTCAAAATATGTTAATAAATCCCTATATCCAGTTGTCCCTCCCAACACTTCCACTTACCCAAGGATAGAACAATGGCACCCTCCACTTGGCTTCCATTACCTATGTGGTGTCATGTCAGGCTTGCCTAGGTGTATATCGCAAGTAATCTGCGGAGCCCTCACACTCATGACTTTAATTCTCATCCCTCTCCTCCTCCAGGCATATTAACCCAAGGAATTATGGCCTCGTGCTAGTTTTTCTTGACAAACACCCCACTCACAGTCTAACCTCTTTCATCCACCCACTATATTCATACAACCATTGTAACCTCTGCTCCCTTTGCTAGTCCCTCCGATTCTGGCTACTTCAACGTGAGTCATGATAGAGGCAAGGGCCAATTCTCTAGGAGTGATATAGGTAGAGGTTTCCCACCCACCTCTCTTATTTCTAAGGAAGATAGGATCGTGTATGACCATGCCATCCTAGCCCACATTTTCCATCAAGTATCTAAATTGGAGGTTGAAGAATCTTGTCGGGGTCACAACCTTCTATGTTCCCTCCACAATATTCTTGGTTGTCTCCTCCTTGCTCAGGAATGGGAGAAATATTGGGCCAACAGTTGGATAACCAATATTTATTCTATCAATTCCCACAGCACCACCTCCTTGTGGTGTCTCTCTAGTAATCTTGGCATTTAACTCCCTCCTCACATCCCCATCTCCACCTCCCATATACCCTCCACCTCTATTTCTATGCCCATCAATTCTGCATCTGTCTCAACCAGTCTGGCTACTCGTAATCGCTCCTCCTGAGTTCGAAGGAAATAGGTTGAAGCAACTCCGTCGGAGAACATTCAGTTGAAGGCTCCAACACATTCTCCTAGTTGTCCAAGCCCATATGGGTGTTGCATCTTTGAGGAGCGTCTTGTGGAAGTACTCGATGATGGATGCATGCAACTGCAACAAGTCGATGTGCCTTGATGTCATCACAAATTCATCTAAGCACTCTAAGGTTTCCTCCAACAATGACTATATTTTGATGTTTTGTCTTCTTTTCAAGGTCTATCTATCGTTGGCTTGGTTCCACCACATAACTTTGGTTTTGAATTTTGTAATGTTATGTTGAACACTTGTTTTGTTGATGCACTGCACAATATCTGATCGTCAAACTCTGGAAAGACTCTCTAGTTTTTCCCCTCCAATGGTAGAGAACCTTGATGGTGATGTGGGAAGACCCCCCAAAATCTTTTGCATGTACTCTATGTATATTTCCATGTTAATATAATGTGATTTTTTGTT
>APFE030217519.1:0-15485 GCA_000404065.3 Pinus taeda | reverse complement strand
AGATATTTTTAAAAATTAAAAATTTAAGTTGTTTAATGTTCAAAGTTTGAGTGACTATTTTGATTTTTCAGAGTGTTGAATTTATTTACCACTTTAAAATAATAAATCACAATTTTTCTCAAATTTGTTTGCCATTCCAACAAAAAGAAAAGAATTAAGGTAAATGCTCTTAAAAAAACTAGTCTTCAACTAAAACTCTTTGCAACTTGTAATGATGATCTAGAAAATGAATCACCACCACTGTTCTAGGTTCTTGGGTCTCAAATATAATTAGGTGTATCTTGAGAAGCAATGTTGTTTTAGATATTTTATAGTCTAGCAAAGCAAAAGACATGCATAGAGGAAAAAATAATGAAATAGTTGTTAGTAGATTTACAGGAAAAAGTGAACTAAAAATGTGTCTCCAACAAAACTTTGAGCTAATGAATTTCAAGAAATAAAGAATGCAATAAATATAGATAAACCAAGAAACTCATTTATCTACTTAACTGAGCAAGTTACTCTAGACTATCATATTGATGTACTTGGTGAGAAAATATCTTGCCTTTAAGAGCCTCTCTTCTCCCAAATTGCAAAAAAATTATCCATGGAGAGACCTTTCCTCGTCTCAATAATTTTGGCCTTTAAATGACCTTTATGTTTTAACCTTATGTGATTCATGTATTTGAATGCTTCCAGTCAAACTACCCTCATTCTTTTGTTCACTTGGCATTCTTTTGGGCATCTTTATGTTCCATAGTTTATTCAAACAAGTTAAGAATGTATGTATTTGTTTGCTCACTCAAAAATTGGTGTTAAGAATGGTTGTATTTGTTTGTTGGCTCAAAAATTAGTTTGACAACTGTAGAATTTACACAGATATTACAATTGATTCAAGAATTTTTCTCTTTTCTACAATATTTCATTGTAGGATCAATATAAAACCAAAGTAGATGCAATTTTCCTTGGATGAAATTTCAATGCATGATGCATTATGGTAGGGGGAAGGGGATTAATTGATGTAAGAGGGAGTATAAAATTTTCAGTGTGGGTGTTGTTGAAGGAATGGCAGAAAAAATCATATAGATTTAGAGGGATTACACCTATGTTATAGGATATTGTTGATTTGTACAAGTTTTGACCAGAATATTAATTGTATTTTGAAGTTTGTGGGAACATGTATTTACGATATTGTTAACGAGATAAAAAATAAAGGTGCTTTATTGATCAAGGAATATCATTATTTTTGAGTAAAGTGAAGTTGACTCACACAGAGAAAAGGAGAAAATGAATAATCATTATTAAATGTCTAATGCAATTCCCCATAAAAGGCAGATCCCAATTGAAATGTTTAGCAAACAAGAGGAAGCATAACCATTAAGCAACTTAAAAATTCTTCTTAAAGTGAAACAATTGATATAGTACTAGGGAGTAGTGATTTTGATAACTACACAAATTTTTTTAGGAAAAATAATGCAAGACACAAAACAATCCAACAAAGAAATGTTGGTCCAAGTTCTTGAAGAGTCATATAAGAAGGATGAAGCTATAGATATTTAGGATGAATTTCTTATGTTGGTATTAGATAGTTGAACTTGCATGGTTTTTTGAAAGCATGGGCTTATAATCTAATCAACCCTCCTTCTATATGTAACTCATGGTTTCTCTAAACATGGAAAAATCTACAAAGAAAAGAACTTGTCAATATAGTGCATGAATTAGTATGCTAGATGGTGGTGTCTAGAAAGAGTGAGATCCCTAAGGGTACTGCATAGAACAAAGTGGGTATCGATATTCTCTATTCTCTACAGTTTTTTTCAAGCTTAGGCATACAAAGGGGTTATTTTGAAAACTTGTAATAAGAAATGAAAAAATACTATATAGAATTGTGAATGTGATAAAGTTTCAATGATTATCACAAATAATTCTAATTATGCAACCTTAGTTAATATGTGATAAATGCATTTTCCATTATGCCACAAGCACTTTTTCACGATTGGTGTTAGCTCCACTTTCAATGGGAGTCATGACCTTGATAGAGTGAATACTCTTAGCAAAATACCTTTGGATATGGATATGAGTTGACACTTGTTGGATTGTGGTAGTATACGTATAACATGTCAGAAAGAAAATGTGTAGCTTCCATGAAGAGAATATGGATTCCTAAAAGGAGGGAAGGGTGATTTTGGTTAGATGGGAGAAAAATCATATGTTATATTCATTTAGAATAGAAAAGTAGCTACAATAGGCACCTAGTGTTGTAGAGTATTTATTCATTTTAGTAAAAGAATGGGTGATACAAATATTGTTATGCATATTTTTTATCTCATATAAATGTTGTTATGAAATATAACTATTCAATGATCCTTAGCTTTTATTTATACATCAAGCATATTTCTGTATTCAAGCTTCTGTGATCCATAATGAATTAAACACTTGTTGTTTTCAAACTTGTTGTGCAAAGATTCTCTCATGTGATTTCTCCCAAAAGACTTTGTTTAATTCAACATATTATCAAAAGATTTGAGATATACCTATAGTAGAAGAATATAGATTACTCCAAATATCTAATTTTCATTAGTAAAAATATTTGTATATTTTTCTCACTCCAACTAATTGAGAAAAATAAGTTGAAAAAACTCAATGGACATGTTAAGGATCCTATTTTGTATCCGAATGTCAATTTGAGCACATAAGAGGAATAAGTAATTGTGCCTTCAAAAAGAAAAAATATAATCGAGATAAACCTTATGAAAAAGCTAGTCTTGAGCTAACACTCTCCACAATCACGATATAAAAAATGAATCACCACCATGGTTCTTGGTTCTCAATTATAATTATGTGAATCCTAAGAGGAAATGTTTATTTCACCATTTACAATATAGCACACCAAAATACATGAATAGCTACAAAAAAATGAACAAAAAATGAAAAATTTAATGAAAGAGGTGCCACCACTAAAAGGCCAAGCTATTTAATTTTAGGACCTAACAAATGAAATAAATAGAGAGAAAGAAAGAAAGTAAGTTATGAAAGGCTTACCACTCACAAGGTTGTGCTAGAGGATCATTTTGATAAACTTAGTGAGAAAATTTCTTGCCTCACATGCCAAATATAAAATCTTTGGGCCTCTCTTCTCCCAAATTACACAAAGTTAGCTAGAGAGAGACCTTTCCTTGTCTCAATATGTGTTGGTACTTAAATGACCCTTCAATTTTAACATTTGCAATTGATGTGCTCTAGGTAGGACCTAACAAATGAAATAAATAGAGAGAAAGGAAGAAGAAAGTTGATTACATTTAGTACAAGTAAGGTTGGTCCGAGTTCTTGAATAGCCCTATAATAATGATAGAATTATAGATTTTTAGGATGAAATTCTTTTTTTTGTGTTCAATAGATCAACTTGCATGGTGTTTGGAAAACACATCAAGGCTCCTACAACTTCATTTGTCAAAGAATTTGATAAAGTCACTCAAGAATGGGATTCTAATATAATCAACCCTCCTATATGAAACCCATGAATTTTCTGAACATGGTGAACTCTAGAGATAAAAGAACTCATTAATAGAGGTCATGAATTCTTATTCTAGATGTTGGTCATGTCTAGAAAGAGTGAGATTGCTAGGAGTACTACAGAGAATGAAGTGGGTACTGATATTCCGTATAATTGTTTTTCAAGATCCTAGCACAGAATGTTGTTCTTATTTTGACAAATTGTAACAAGAAATGAAAAATTCCTCATATACACAAAGGTGATAAAATTTGAGTGATTATGGTAAGGAATTCTAATTCTATGCCCCATGGTTGATTAGTGATAAGTGCATTTTTCATTATGCCACAATCTCTGCTTTGGGAAGTGTTGGATTATAGTAGTATATATATAACATTATTAAAAACATAGATGAGTTGGTACATCCTAGATTAGAGTAGTATATATATAACATTTCAAAAAAGCAATTTCTGGATTCCATGAAGAGAGTATGGATTTCTAATTGGCATGAACCTTTCTTTTGGCTAATGTGGAGTAAGTTGAAGTATCATACTCATTAAAGACAAAATTATTTACAATAGGCACATAGTGTTGTAGTTTTTTATTCATTTTTTTCAAAGAATGGGAGATACAAATATTATTATACATATTTATCTCATATAAATGTTGTTATGATATATAACTATTCAGTGATCTAAGCCTTTTTAGATAAATTGAGAATATTCTAAAAATGTTTGAGATATACCTATAGCAAGAGGAATAAAGATTAATGCAATTATCTAATTCTAATTTGTAAAAAGATTTGCCTATTTTTCTCAAGATTCCCTATGTTGCTTTCGAACTAATTGAATAAATCAATCTCACAAAACTCAATGAAAATGATAAGGTTTTGAGGCTTCAAATATTGCCTCGGAATAATAATTCCTCCACGCGAGAAACATGGGTTTAGTCTTGAACCCATAACTTCACCTCACAAAAGTCAAGACTTATTTCACCACAAAAAGCCTTTGTGTAATAGTGTAATTTATGCTATATTAAGATTGCATTATAATTTATTGGCACATAAGTGTTTATATTTGTTGGACATTGGAGACCCAATATAACAAAGCTCTCAAATTAAGAATATAAATCTCCAAGCCAAAGATTCATGAAGGAGGCTTACGAGTGACCATGTCTTCGCATTATTTTGATGAACTTGTTTAGAAATTTATAGTTTGGTCCAAAAATAGAAAAAAATCAATGTCACTAAAATAATTCACATGATAAGATGTACATGAGAAGAGAATGGTGTGAAACCAGATCTCTCCAACCTTCACTGCGTATGATGGGATGTTTTACCCTTTTTAGATTATGTGTGATTACAAACCACACAAACTTCCTTGACCACAATGAAAACTTCCTTGACCACAATTGCTGCATATTCTTCTAGAATATTAGAAACATACATATCAGATCAAGAAGACTTGGTACCTTCATAATCAATACCAAGCCCTTCTCTAATGTCAATGATCTTCATATCGGCACCCAACTTAACCAACTCATAGTATATATAAGTGGGTTCACTCACACCATCATTAAGAACTTCAACCCATGGGATCTTAGACCCAATATGGAAATGAAGAAGCTCGAGACAATCCAACATCCCCAATTTCTACAATTTCCAAAAGATGGCTATTATTTCAAAAATTTTCAGCCCAAATTCGCCGTTCTCACCCGGTTTGGGGCTAAAATGGCCACCATGTTTGGTCCTCTTTTGGTGGAGTGAATCCTCACACCATCATTAAGAACTTCAACGCATGGGATCTAAGCCCCAATATTGAAATGAAGAAGCTGGAGAAAATCCTCAATTTCTGCAATTGTAAAAAGATGCCCACTGTTTCAAAATTAGTCACCCCAACTTCACCCTTCTCCCTAGATTTGGTGCCAAAATGACAACCATGTTTGGTCCTCTTTTGGTGGAGTGAATCCTATTAGTAGAATACGGATTCTAGTAGTATATGTATAACATGTTAAAAATCAAGTGAGTGGATTCCATGAAATAATATGGATTCCTAAGAGGCATGAACCTTGATTTTAGCTAATGTGGTGTAAGTTGAGGCCTCAAATAGAAAATTAGCTACAATAGTACCTAGGTGGTTATTTTAACGAACTTCCAACCAGGTGTAACAAACTTCCAGTGTAACCTACTTCCAAACTAGCCTTCTCCACCACCTATAATGATCCATTGACAATTTTTTTTAGTTGTCTAATAAATTGGATCAATGGTGCGAGAGAAGACACAATGACACAAAGGGGAGTCCTTCGTGGAGGAAAACTCCTTACTACCTAATAAAATTAGAATATAAAAATATTTTATTGAATTAAATATATTAAATTGATTAACGGAAAATGTTGATTTAGTCTTTACTTCAAGATGAAGTAATTAAGATAAAATTTAGATTAGTGTTTAATTAATTGGTGGTGAAAGCATAAGGCTTTAAACATAGGTTATGTAAAAATATAAAATTGTCATCAAATGGATTCATAATCATTATGAGTAAGAATTTTATCCAAGTAGGTAGAATAATAACATCTCTCCCTAACTAAACACATTGACCAATTGCCATATGTGTCTATCTATGAAATATTTTACTTTAAGATGATAATAAAATATTTTTCATTACAATTTTAAATGTCATATTTGAAATCTACAATAAAAAAGGAAGAAATTACACACATAGCCAATATTAAAATGTTTTAATTATTGATTTTTTTAATTTTGAATTAATATATAGAAATAGAAAGTGCAAAAGAAATATTGATTAAATTAAAACATGAAATATTTATTTATGATATTCTAATTAAATTAGACATTGGAATATTTTATTTATGAGACATATTAAATATATTCCTAAACACACTGTAACATTGTCTCTTTGACTATTAAGAATTGTTTTACTTTATATGAGTTTATTAATATTAAAATACTATATATATAGTCCACATTGTAATATTTTTTTTTAAATGTTACATGCAAACCCCATATTAAAAATGCATGGAATTACACTTTATCTATTTATAAAATAAGGTTATTTTGTTTCCAATTATTTTCATTAGTCTATATTTTAAAAATGAACATTAGAATATTTTTAAATTTTATGATTTCAAATAACATTTAAAACTTTTAACAAATAATACAATATATAAACAAATTTACATGTCAATAATTCATTTGAAGAAAATAATTTCAAAACTTAACCAATAAACATCTATAACATGATATTTTTAGGTTAAATTAAATATTTTAAATTGTATTTAACTTAGCCTAAAATATCATGTTATATAAACAAGTGTTATATGAAGTGAGTAATGATTTTTTGAGATACTCAGGGATGATATAGAGGATTCATGTCATCCCTCTCTAAGCGCTTGTTAGATCATTGCTTAAGATGAATCTATACTAACAATATTTTAAAATAAAGTTAGAAGTTCCTTAATTAAAAATAAAAATAAAAAATCTTAGTAATATTTGGTAAATGTTTTGATACTTACTTGGATCAATGGTGCGAGAGAAGACACAACGACACAAAGGGGAGTTCTTCGTGGAGGAAAACACCTCACTACCTAATAAAATTAGAATACAAAATTATTTTATTGAATTAAATATATTAAATTTATTAAAGGAAAATGTTGATTTAGTCTTTACTTCAAGATGAAGTAATTAAGATAAAATTTAGATTAGTTTCTAATTAATTGGTGGTGAAAGCATAAGGCTTTAAAATTAGGTTATGTAAAAATATAAAATTGTCTTCAAATGGATTCATAATCATTATGAGTAAGAATTTTATCCAAGTAGGTAGAATAATAACATCTCTCCCTAATTAAACACATTGACCAATTGCCATATATGTCTATCTACGAAATATTTTACTTTAAGATGATAATAAAATATTTTTCATTGCAATTTTAAATGTCATATTTGAAATCTACAATAAAAAAGGAAGAAATTACGAGCCAATATTAAAATGTTTTAATTATTAATTTTTTTAATTTTGAATTAATGTATAGAAAGATAAAGTGCAAAAGAAATATTGATTAAATTAAAAAATGAAATATCTATTTATGATATTCTAATTAAATTAGACATTGGAATATTTTATTTACGATACATATTAAAATATATTTTCATAATACGACACTGTAAAATTTGTCTGTCTAACTATTAAGAATTGTTTTACTTTATATGAGTTTATTAATATTAAAATAATATATATATAATCCACAGTGTAATATTTTTTTTTAAATGTTAAATGCAAACCCCATATTAAAAATGCATGGAATTACACTTTATCTATTTATAAAATAAGATTATTTTGTTTCCAATTATTTTCTTTAGTCTATATTTTAAAAATGAACATTAGAATATTTTTAAATTTTATGATTTCAAATAACATTTAAAACTTTTAACAAATAATACAATATATAAACAAATTTACATGTCAATAATTCATTTAAAGAAAATAATTTCAAAAATTAACCAATAAACATCTATAACATGATATTTTTAGGCTAAATTAAATATTTTAAATTGTATTTAACTTAGCCTAAAAATGTCATGTTATATAAACAAGTGTTATATGAAGCGAGTTATGATTTTTTGAGATAGTGAGGGATGATATAGAGGATTCATGTAATCCCTTTAAGCGATTGTTAGATCATTGCTTAAGATGAATCTATACTACCAATATTTTAAAATAAATTTAGAATTTCGTTAATTAAAAATAAAAATAAAAAATCTTAATAATATTTGGTAAATGTTTTGGTAAATGTTAATGTTACATATATATTAAAATTTTATTAATAATTATAACTAAATTATAATTATAAACATATATATAAATATTATAAACATGTTGAGGTCCTCCTTTCTCTTAATAACCTCCTTCATAGAATTAGTAGTCAAATCGTTGCAAGAAAGTGGATCCTTTGTCTCACAAACAATGGGATCTCATACACCAATTTGGTGTATGGCCTAGCCTTAACCTTAAAATTAGATGATGATAATGATAATAATAATAATAATAATTATATCAACCATAAATATCAAATTATTTACTCCATTATTTGAAAGAAGAAAACATAATAAAATCCCATAACAAATGGTCATATAATTATAAGAATAACATGAATATTATAACTATATATTTTACATAGTGAGCCCTCTTATACCCAAGTCAAATATAAAAGCAAGTGTTTTTAGGAAATATATAAAATATGCCCCGATATTTTTTGACATTGCTAATATAATATTATTATTGGATTTCTTTTTTCACCGAGTGTGGTATCTTATTCTCATTTTTTTCCTCCAAAAAAACCTTTTAATAGATATAATATTAATATATTTATTTTCGTGTATTATTTTATATAACCTAATAACATTTGTTATAGTAATCTGTATTTATTTTCATGTATCATTTTGTATAACTCTATAACATTATAGTAATAGGTAGATATGTATATCATGGTTAAAACATTGTCATCCATTTTACCTGTGGTGATCTATGTTCCTTCTCAGCTATAAGGTATGATAAGCATGTCTACTAGCGAGATGTCCTCATCTTGGGAACAATAATTACATCCTTTAGTGAGGGAGGTTCAAAATCAAGAATATTACAATGAATGATTCCTGAGGGAAAGCTGGTTCAAAGAGCTTCAATTTTTTAACATTAATCACATAATGTATGCCTTGTTGGGAAGGCAATTCTAATTAATATGCATTTTCTATAATATATTCTAGAATAGTATATGGACCATATCTTAGAGGATGCAACTTATGGTGTTGGGATTTGAAGCATTTTATTTCCAAAAAGTGTGATACATGATATCCTAGTTGAAATGACAAGCGTGTGTGATGTTTGATGTACCTATGTTTTGCATGATCCTCAAAAACTTGAAAACATCAGTTACTTCAGTATGGTACTATGATATGGAGTGCATAAAATAGAAAGATATTTTTTTTTCTTGCTTTTGTTGTGCAAAACAACAACAGGTGATAGTCAATGGCATCTTAGAGGCTACACTTGGCTGAAACCCATAACAAACTTCAAAAGAAACGAATCGAGTAGAGGAGTGTGTGGCCCTATTGTAATTATTTTGAATAATGTGCAAATAGGAACCCCGACGTTCATTCTTGGAAAATTAGTTGTGAAGGGAGTGAACAAGAGTATGATTGACAACCTCATTTTTGTCATCTATTTGCATGTGAAAGGAAATAAAGAGATTAACTTTTCAACCCAACATAAGCGAGAGAGTATGCTAGAAGATACCAAGGAAACAATAATATTAATAAGAAATAATGCTACTTGTTAATCCAAAGTGTGGCAAAATATTATAGAAGAAGGGATCCACGACCTAAGTAGGGGAGTTAACCTTAAGACACAAAAGAATGATAGCAACATATAAAAGTAATATATCACTACCAAAATAGCATAATGTCTGTGGAAAGTACTTGGAAGACCACTAAAAAGGGTTTTCATCATCTAAATGTAACTTTCAATTTTCCCTGGACTTCATCTAGGGTTTATTTTGAGGCCCAAGGGCCGTAAAAGCTTCATAGGTAACTGCAAAGTTTTTCTTCCTTAATGGGTGATCCCATTGTGGTCATCCATCTTGAACTTCCCATTATGATTTTGTGAGGAATAAATGTACATGACAATGTATCTATAGAGCTTACAAACCTTGTTTTTATCCTTCAATAAATTTTGTTTTAATTTTAAGAAGTGATTTCATTAAGTGAAAAAATGGAAAATTTACATGAGGGTTCTTATAAGAAATTAATTTCTTGGTTTTGGTTCATTGACTTCATTGTAACCATTCATGGTATAAGCACATAGGATTTTTGTTAGAAAATTATCATTTGTGATACTTCATTATATGTAATTATTTCATTCGTACAACATTGTTGCATTTCACTATAACTAGTTGTATTTTTACTTGATGGGATACACAAAATTTGGGAATGTATTTTGATTTTTAAAAAAATCTTATATAATTTTTTTCGTTTTTTGGTCTTCCTATGTAGATGGTGTGGTAACATGGATATATTTAATTGTAAAATATTAGGTTGTATACTTACATTCATGGACAATGTATTGTTGATAAATCAAGTTCAAATATTAGATTTCTTATATACTTAAATGTAAACCTAAGTTCTATCTTATTTGTGCAGGTTTTAACTACAAGATGCATAACTACCCCACACTACTTATCCCATTCGGTTGGCCAACGACCAATCTAGTCCACTATGACTTATCCATCAATGTTTTCTCATTTCCTTTTCAACTAAATAAATAATTACTTCTATTAATATTATTTGTGTTTTCCAATGCATAAGTGAGGCTTACTTCAACACGTGGACCTAGTTCTCACCCAATTACAAACTACAAATATACATATATAGTATGTTTCATTTTTTGACTTCCATCAATTACACAAGATTAACATGTCTTAAATATTTGTTGTTTGTATTGCTAACTCACTAACGTTTCACATCAACCTTTAATAATGAATCATAACAATTTTGTTCACGCATTCCTTCATATCCCAATTTATTTTGCATAGATATCTGGTCACATACAAGTTCTTTTATGCAATTATTAAACTATTTCCTTACAATCCTCTATAATGAGTGAATTTTATCATCCAAAGAAACATTTTAGAGTAGAATCATACTTTTGCAACTAATACTCTTAAAACATTAGGTTGAAATTTTTATGTGTTTTAGTCGGGGCTCGGAATGAAATTCACAAAGGAGAAGACCACTCCTCCCGACCAATGAGAATGGAAATTATTTCCAATTCTTCCCCATGCGAGTTCCATTTCGAGAGCAATTGTATGTCGAAATGTCTCACATGGCTAGTAGGGGTTTGATAAATGTCTTGCTTGACTCATTTGTTTTGCATCGTTGTTTCCCTATATTTTTAATGATTTCAAGCTATAACTACATTCTTGGTAGTGGCCTAGGTTCTTGGCCTCAAAAGGTGGCTTAAATCTGAGGGTCACTAGAAGAGAACTAGTAATTTTGTTCTCTCATCTCTAACGGTAACCCTGTGAGAACGACTTTGGCTTTCTAGTTGCTCCCTTGCCCATAGCATGAGAGCGACTATGGCCTAAGAGATCTAGAACAATAGTGGGACCTAGGTATAGAGTGTATGACTAGCTAACTTGTCTCCCAAGGTTTCTTTTGATGATGTTGAATGACTACGTGTGATGTTTATGTCGATTCCACTTCCTTAAGGTCACATAGGAGGTTGAATCTGATCATAGTAGCCTCTTGTGTCATGTTTACCCTTGGTGGGGCATGGTTACATGGGTGGATGTGGTAGGAGAGTGTTACATGAGCAACTATCTTCTAATTGTCTCATAACCAACTCACTTAATAAAATTTAAATAAACCTTAAACATATAAATTCATCATGAGGCCTTCCACTTAGAGTCTACCCATTCTTTGCAGTAAAATGTAAATAAAATATTTATATTTACTAAGGGTCATTACAATTTACAATTCGAATTTGTGATTCCTCCAAGAAGTCCCTACTAAGTTCTAAACAATTTAAAGTAGAAAGTACACTAGAAAACCTTCCAAAACTTAGGAGAAATAGACTAAAACATTACCTATTACTTACTATTTACAACACAACCTTTAACCTTTATTATAATATCATTAATTATAATAACTTAATATTATGATGGTAAAGTCTCACTCATAACATTGGAAAAACCTACACAACATTTACTAAAATATCATTAATTGTAGCCACTTAAAATCTCACTCATAAAATTTCCAAAGCCTACCCAACATTTACTAAAAATCATTAATTGTAAATACTTGATGTTGGCATGGTCATGACATGTTTCAATCATGAAATTTCAAAGTAACTTCAAAAATAAATAGGAGTCATCACAAGTAAATTTAAATTTAAATACGTTTTTATCCAATAAATTAAATTAACTAAGTTAATTAATATCTTAGTTTAAATATTTTAAAAATTATTTATATAGAAAATTAAAAAATATATAATATTAAAACAAATCCATAATTTAATATTGGCGTTTATTTATTGAATGATCAAGTTAAAATATTTATGCTTTCCTTTTCTTTATAAAATTAGTTGTAAAGTCTTGAAATATAATATATTATTTATTGAATAATATTTTTAAAATATAATAAAATTATTTTGTAAAATTTTTAAAGCAATAAATAAAAATATATTTTAAGATTTAAATTATATTTTAATTGAATTTATGAGGAAGCATGAATTTAGACTTTGATTACCAAAATTAAACTTTTTTATTTAAAATTTAATTTAAAATTTTTAGTTATAATTTTATGAAGGAATCATCAAATTTCATGACTTTGATTACCAATAACTTTGAATGTTTGAGACATTTTTATTTTTATATTTAAATTTCTATTAAAACTAATAATTTTCAATAGAAAAATATAAAACACATAAAATAAGATTCTTTTATTATTTATTTTTTAAGAATAAATGCAGTTTATATTTATTTAATAAAAAATATAATTTCACAAATAAAAAATACTATTAATATTATCTTAATATGTTATATATCAATTCAATATTTAAAATATTTTATTTAAAATCAAAATTGAAAGAACTAATTTTATTGTACATCAAACTCATATGGGAGCCCGTAATAGTAATTACACATGCACATTCTACTAAGTTGTAAAACCAGCCTTAATCTAACTTGTTAATAACCCATACATGCAATATGTGAAATGCACATTTAAAATAATGCAATCTAATTATCACAATGTTTAAAAGATATCAATATTTTAACTAAACATGGAGATTTGAAAAAGGAGGAGTGACAGGGAAGAGAAGCTAGTGCTGACGTTTGCAAATTCTTTTGGTGATAAAAGTATTTTAAATATTATTCAGTTAGCCGACTAAAGCTGCTTGATTTTAAGTATACACAAATTTCATAAGTTTGCTATATCTATGCAGCCGTGAAATCACAAACGGAGGAACGGAAAGGGTTTTTAAACAACTTGAGGTTGACCGATTATCGGATTTATTAGTGTTGTTTGAAGAAAAAAGCGCCTGGCTATCCCGATCTAAAGCCCAAAGATTGCTTCGCAGGAGAACAACATGGGGGTTGCTCAAGAGACGAAGTTGAAAGTACCTAAAGCTAGATTGCCAACTTTATCCAGAGAGAGCAGGGTTAAAATGCCAGTGGGTTCGAAATCTGAAAGTCCATTCACAGAGAAAAGTTTCAAGATGCGGGTGGGTTTCAAATCTGAAAGTTCATCCACAAAGAGCAATGTTAAATTGCCTGTGGTTCCGAAATCTGAATGTTCATCCACGCGGAGCAGTGTTAAATCTGAAGGTTCGTACACACAACGCAGTGTTAAATCTGAAAGTTCATTCGCACAGCGCAGTGTTAAATCTGAATGTTCAATTACACAGCGCAGTGTTAAATCTGAAAATTCATCCACACTAAATAATGTTAAAATGCCGATAGGTCCCAAATTTCAAAGTGCATCCACAAGGAGCAGTATTAAAATGCCGGTGGGTCAGATATGTGAAAGTTCATCCACAAAGAGCGGCGTTAAAATGCAATTGGGTCCAAAATTTGATGCTTCTGGGAATACTGTTTCCCGAACAGAAACAAGAGATGCCGCAGGAAGGTTTTTGTCGAAAATCCCTCAGCCGCCCAAGCCAACTAGGAATACTGTTTCCCGAACAGAAACAAGAGATGCCGCAGGAAGGTTTTTGTCGAAAATCCCTCAGCTGCCCAAGCCAAAGCGAGAATTTAATTCATGCTATCCAATTTTACCAGTTGACTCAGTTATTGCCGTGGATGATGATGAGCCGGACTTGGATCTTTTCAAAGGTCGGCGCTATGACCCGACATTGGCAGAGTTGAATTTGCAGCCTCGGGAACAGTTACGTGAAATAAAAAATGTTACTTTCTCAGCTGTTACTCGGGAGAAACTAGAAATTGTGTCTCCCATTGATGGATCCAGGTACAACCCCATTCAAGAGGCGGTACTTGTTCTTCATCCATCTGCTGCCACTAGAGATATGTCATGTGAAAATTTGGGTGTGAAATGGGAGAAAAGTCTGACAGATGACAAATGTTTCACTCCTGCGAAGGAGAGTATTGGCTCAAACAGTATATTGTCCAGTGCTACTGCTTCTGTACGTCTAAATGACTGTTTAAGAAGCTACCTAGGTGAGAAGCTCCGTTTTCCGCAACTGCAAAATGACGACTGGGATAAATGCTCATCGTATTCTTCTGTTTTGAAACAAGATTTGAATGGGACTGAGGCGGAGCTTGGAGAGTTCAACCAAAATGGATTAAGTTTTCATGATTTTTTGAGTGAAGCCAATAAAGTTGGTGACCATCTCCTTTCTTGCTCAGCTGAGCCAGTAGTATTGCATTGTAAATCTTGTAGTTACAGTCATGACAAACTTGCCCCTACATGTGTAGACCACCACGATGAAACCAGCTTCCATTCCACAATGGAAAAGTCTCTGATGCAGTTGGAGGATGAAATGGGCCGTCTGATGTTGAAGGAGTTAGAAGATGAGCTGGAAAACAACAACGGGAAACATGATCCTCTGTACTGGCCTTTTAATCCCGAATCATATTGGGCTATTGAAGGATGCTGCGGAAATTAAGGTTTCCTTCTGGAAGCTAAATGTAAATTCAATGGCACCCCGTGGGAGTACAAATGGTGGAACGGAGGGCTTTGTATATAAGAAAATATGGTGAATTTTTATTTATTTTTAATTTATATGAAACTGTAAATACGTACGCCGAGCAAAGAAATAATGGGAAGAGGTAATCCTCATGAGCATCGATCGTTATATATTTATATTTAATGTAATTCTTATATTTAAATGACATAATTATATACTTATATCTCATGTCCTTTACCATATTTAAATGAGTACGATTGTAAATGATGGTCCATTCTCGATCGTTTGTACTGAATTATACAATG
>APFE030217514.1:536-27907 GCA_000404065.3 Pinus taeda | reverse complement strand
CAAATAATGATAGTATATTTATAATCATATAAAAAAATATTTAAAAAAATATATTCACACAAATTACACTCGTATATCTACAAGTAAATAATACATATATAAATATAACACACATAAAAAATACATTCATACACATACACAAAATACAATTAAACAAGACACATACAAATGTAGCAAATAATAGATTTATACTCACATAAAGAATGCGTTGATACACATAAAAAGAATACATGTAAACAAGACGCATAAAAGTGTAGCAAAGAATAGATTCATACACACATAAAGAATACATTGATACACATACAAAGAATACAAGTAAACAAGACAAATACAAATGTTGCAAAGAATGGATGCATATACACATAAAGAATACAGTAAGACACATACAAATGTAGCAAAGAATGGATTCATACACACATAAAGAATACATTGATACAGATACAAATAATACAAGTAAACAAGACACATACAAATGTAGCAAAGAATGGATTCATACACACATAAAGAATACATTCATATACATACAAAGAATACAAGTAAATAGGGCACATACAAATGTTGCAAAGAATGTATTCATACACACATAAAGAATACATTGATACACATACAAAGAATACAAGTAAACAAGGCACATACAAATGTTGCAAAGAATGCATTCATACACACATAAAGAATACATTGATACACATACAAAGAATACAAGTAAACAAGGCACATACAAATGTTGCAAAGAATGCATTCATACACACATAAAGAATACATTGATACACATACAAAGTATACAAGTAAACAAGGCAGATACAAATGTTGCAAAGAATGGATTCATAGACACATAAAGAATACATTGATACACATACAAAGAATATAAGTAAACAAGACATATACAAATGTTGCAAAGAATGGATTCATACACACATAAAGAATACATTGATACACATACAAAGAATACAAGTAAACAAGACATATACAAATTGTAACAAAGAATAGATTCATACACATAAAGAATACATTCATACGCATACAAAGAATACAATTAAACAAGACACATAAAACTGTTGAGAAGAATGGATTCATACACACAAAGGATTCTTTCGCACACATACAAAGAATACAATTAAACAAGCCACATACAAATTTAGCAAAGAATATATTCATACACACAAAGAATATTGTCACACACATACAAAGAATACAATTAAACAACACACATACAAATGTAGCAAAGAATAAATTACATTGATACACATACAAAGAATACAAGTAAACAAGACACATACAAATGTAGCAAAGAATAGATTCATACACACATAAGGAATACATTGATACACATACAAAGAATACAAGTAAACAAGACACATACAAATGTGACAAAGAATAGATTCATACACACATAAGGAATACATTTAGATACATACTAAGAATACAAGTAAACAAGACACATACAAATGTTACAAAGAATAGAATCATACACACATACAGAATACATTTATACACATACAATGAATACAACTAAAAACTGCACATATGAATATAGCAAAGAATAGATTCATACACATATACAAGTAAATAATACATATACAAATACAATAAATAACACATTCATATACATACAAGTAAACAATATCCACAAACAAGAATACTCAAAAAATACACACAAAATCAAATAATGAAGGAATCTTGAAAAACACTCAAAATAATACAAACAACTATTCATAAAAATATATTTATATATACACAAACAATGAAATCACTGCTCTAACACTCAAGAATTACACACATAAAGAATACATTTATACACATACAATGAATACAGCTAAAAACGGCACATATGAATATAGCAAAGAATAGATTCATACACATATACAAGTAAATAATACATATACAAATACAATAAATAACACATTCATATACATACAAGTAAACAATATCCACAAACAAGAATACTCAAAAAATACACACACAAGCAAATAATGAAGGAAGCTTAAGAAACACTCAAAATAACACAAACAATGAAATCACTATAACACTCAAGGAATACTCAAACATTACAATCATAGAGACATTCATAAACATAGAAGAATAAACACTCCAAAAAGAATACATACAAGTAATACAAATACTCTCTATTATACATTCACATACACAACATAGAAAGAGATATCCTATTCATTGATACAAATCAAAACATAAACCTAAACAAATAAATTATAACTATTGAAATGCAAAAAATAAAAACATTATTTCAATTCTCAAAATAATACATTCATATACATACATATAAAACACAATCTAAAGCATACATTATAACTCAAATAGATTCATACATATATATATAATAAAACCAATAATATACAAACATTTAGATATAATAAATTACTATAAATAATAATAAAAAACATTTAAATATTTACCAAAAACACTCTAAAATAATATAGTTGGTATTTATTTAAATTTTATAAAAAGATAAGTAAATATTAAATAATTTATTTCGATATAAGGGAAAAAATATAATATAAAATATCTTAAAAAATATTTGTAATTAAATAATTAAAAAAGAAAAAAGAAAAAATCAAAATAAAAGACAAAAAAAATCAAAACAAAAGAAATATATTAATATAGTTTAAAAATGATGTATAATTAATGTGTATAAGAGTGGTTTTTTCATTTATGTGTATGTGGGGAAGATGTTTAAAACATTGAAAAATTGTTCAATAATTCATGTGAATAAGAGTGATTTTGCCATTTGTGTATATGTGGTGAAGATATTTAAAACATTAAAAAAAAAAATGTTAAATAATTTATGTGAATAAATGTTAAATAATTTATTATAATAATATAATGTATTTGTGTTTGAGCATATTGAAGTTACTATAAACTAAAGATCATGAAAACCATGAGCACAAGGAACAACACAACTCAAAGGAGGGTTACAATTTAACCTTCCTAAGAGCCTTTTGGAGGGGTTGAATTCCCCTCCACAAAAAATAAAGCTTACTCCTTTTATTAATGATAGTATTTGTTCATTGACATTCTTTGATGGGCCCATCTAAACAACAACAACAAAAATAGAAATTGTTGTAATTACAACTTTACAAAACATAAAAAAATATAATGTCTTCAAGTAAGGAGCAACTTGGTATTGATAAATTTTCTGCAACATACAACATTGAGATGATATTGTTAGTATACAACCCCTTCCTAACAGCTTGTAGCATAATTAAATGCACAATTCATAAAGAATATCCATATATATATATGCACATGATAATACATTAAGTAAAAAACGTTAATACAATATTATTGTGCAAAGCTCTACAAGTATCTTATAATTTACAAATCTAATATAATAACAATTAAATTTAAGGAAGAAGGAAGATAGCTTGCATAACCATTTGAAAGTGATTTGACTAAAGGGTATTTGAAATAATAATTAAATAATTTCATTAGAGCAAATCCAAAACTTAAGAGAATCTACAATGAGTATCTACAAATTGAAGAGAATCTAGAGGTGCACTACAAGGAATATTTGCATAACGAGAAATTAGTGATTTGAAATGAACTACCACATATTTGCAATGATGTGTGAAAGTGGTGTAAAATATGAACATTTTACAGTGAAGTGTGAATCTAGTAAGTAGAACAAGTATAGTTTGCAATCAAATGAGAGTGAGAATGGTAAAATTTTCTAGTAATTAATCTAAATAATACATATTTTAAATATTAAAAAAAATGTTGAAATTATTTTACTAAATGAAAAAAATATAAAAATAAATAAATGATTAATTCCTTTACAACTGGAATGAACCAGACTCAATGACCTAATTCCTAAGTAAATAATGAAAGTACCTCACTAATGGACGGACATAGAATTACCTCCTTAATAAAAGGACCTAAAAAGGCCGGCCAAAATCCTTAGAATGTAAACTACCTATTTTAGGGCTTAGAGGAATTCCAGTGGGTAGAAAGAAAAGAAGTTTAATGAAATCACATGGATCCTAAGCAGTAATGATCAAGATCAACTACGCTGTACTTTTTTACGATTCCAAGAAAGTAAAGCTCACTATATAGATGACATCAACTACGCTGTACTTTTTTACGATTCCAAGAAAGTAAAGCTCACTATATAGATGACTGTAGTTTCTTTGTAATATGAGAATGTCACCTGGACGCTGAATTATTGAATTTCAGTGACACACTGTAATTAGTTTATAGCTTGGAGTGTGGTTAAAATCTAAGCCAGTTCTAATTATAGAATATTCCAAATATTATAAAATCTACCAAGCTAATACATTTTTGTAAAGGAGCTATAACATTGGACTGAAATTAAATTTGGGACTATTACTTTATAGTTTGGGCTGTGATCAAAATATGGGTAGTTTTTAATTAAAAAATATTTGAAACTTTCAAATTTTATAAAATTAAGCACCTTCCTCCCCAGAAAAAGTTTCTGGTTCTGGAGGTTCCGTGCCAACAACCTGCGTCTTACCAAGTTCAAAATTGTTGACGCCATATTTCCTTGGGGTTGACTTGGAATCAACAATC
The DNA here is from genome assembly GCA_000404065.3 of Pinus taeda. Classification (NCBI taxonomy): domain Eukaryota; kingdom Viridiplantae; phylum Streptophyta; class Pinopsida; order Pinales; family Pinaceae; genus Pinus; species Pinus taeda. Next base: position 23,365 of record APFE030217514.1, on the reverse strand, counting down.
AATCACGTACAATCCATAATCAATGGATTTTGTAAGCACAGGGAAAGAAAGGTTCATGGGAATCGGTATACAGCATCAAAAACATTTTTAACTTACAGGAAGCGAAGGCAACCGACAACGTATGGTCTGAATTATTGGAGTTGCCTAGTCAGTTTAAACGCAATTACGGTGGTTGAATCGGAGGTAAGAACGACTGTTAGTTAGCCTTATAAATATATAAAAGCTCAGTCATTACCAAGGTTTTTCTTCAAGCTGTTACAAATCCCACAAACAGATTCTCTCACCATTTCGTGCGATTAAGGCTATTGGTCGGATCGAATGCAATAAAGAAATGTAAGTACTCCGTTAGGGCCAGAAAAGCAAAAATTGGTTTGGTAGTCGGCCTTATCATTCATCTAAATCTAAATTGGTTTGGCTGTGCCTCTATGACTCATGCCTAATGGTTCTATGACTAGTGACAGTACTGGTCAAGCAATTGGTTGTATGACTAGTGCCAGGCTATTCGTCTAGCTTTTGAATTGCAGAACGAATAAAGAGGGCTGGGTTTAGATCTGACTGTGTAGGATCTTGCCCTATGATGTTTTTGGCGGTGCCTTTGTATATGCCAGGGTAAGGTTTATTTTTGGGGGTGCCTTCCTGCTTAACCTACGGGCGCCTGAGAAGCTAGTGGTTGTATTATGCAGAGAAGCTATGACTAGTGGCAGTACTGGCTATTAGTCTCGCTATGCAGAGTATGTAGCTAGCATCTTTCCTGCCCCCTACCACGGGCATTTCTACAAGGAAATGATTATTCTGGGGTTACTTCTAGGTGTGGAGATTAACCGTACGACAAGATTATGGGTTGAAGGTTACAGGTCCTTCTGACATATCGAATGGCCTACAAAACATAGAGGAATAGGGTAAAACATGAAGGAATATGACCCTGTTGCTGCTGGGATGGTAAGCTAGATCACATTGTGCACACCTTCATATGTAGTATTTCAGATCGTACAGTATATTAATTGACCTGGAATTGGAGGTGGGATTCGCAATAATGATTTCATTTCTTTAGCCAGCGTTAACAACAACCTCAATAACCTGCATCATTCAAACATTTTTCTGCAAACATCAGGAAGAAAATGGCCATTGAATAATTTATAATCAAGAAAAAACAGGGCAATGAATTAGAATTGCATACAGAAATAGACTTTGATGGCATGCATACCATACTGAAAGAGGATCATTGATCTGCATGAACCCAAAAATTGCAAACCACCCTCCTCTATCTACAAGACATGACTGACTACTGCCTCACACACAGACCGACACATACCCATACTCAAACCACAGACATAAACTTACTGACCTCTGACTCAAACCACACAGACCAGCACACAATCTGAACATAGATGGATAGAGGAGGATGAAAATGCTGTAAAATGAAATTCGAAAGACATATATATAGCCATTTACCAAGTTCGTTGAACGGCTATATATTTCCAGCGCTTGCCTCATCTGGAACCGTCCGCCGGATATATGCATTTCTGGTGTGGTTTGAACGTTTGATCAACTCATCTGGAACAGTCCGCCGGATATATCTATTTCCCGTGTGGTTTGAACGTTGGAGGAGTGTAATACAAACACAATTGGCATTATGGGAGCGTAAGATGCTTCTTCAGAGAATATAACAAACTTGCCGCTCACAAACTCACACGCAATACTTGGATTCTACATTCAAATTGGTTTGAACGCGCCCACTACATTGGTTTGAACAGTCTATTTCCGGTGTGGTTTGAACGTTGGAGGAGTGTAATACAAGCCCAAGTTGCATAATGGGAGTCTAACATGCTTCTTAATTGTCAGAAAAAATAACGCACAATTATGCTTCCTCTCACAAACGCACGCCCACTCCCGTAAATTGCGCTTTCGCTATACTTCTGGATGATTCCTGTACTCACTGTTATTAGTCCCTCCTGCTACCTTCCACAACGAGGTTTTAATTGACTAATAAAAATATAAGCTAAATTATGTTACTAATCGTATAACGTAAACGGCTGGGCTTTAATAATACTTAGCAGGCATCACGCATCGAATATGAACGGCATAGTACAGACTGGATAGTGGCTCGATCTTTTAAAATTAATCAGTGATAGAAAACATCGAATGCTTACAGATATTATAATAATACATATAATTTTGATTTTATCACGAATTATTTCATTAATAAATTATTATATTTTTGTAATATCAAGGATATTATACATCTAGTCTCATAAATCCAATCTCATCAGAATCCTTTCCATCATTACCACTGTATTCTCGCAACCTTGAAATCAGGAAAATAAACTTAATTTCGCCAAATAGTAACCTTAATTTAAGGAAATTTATGTACTTTTTTGAACAGAATTATCAACAAACTTCATGCCATTCATGTCCTCACCTGTGTTAAAAATTTATTTAATTTTTATGTTTACTGATAAATAATATTTATTTTTATAAATAAATTATGAAATAAAATATAATTTATAATTAGAAAGTAAAAAATTTATATCAAATATATAATAGCTTTTGCTTGCAAGTTGCATTTTTATGGCACCGTTAGTTCAGCCTATCTATTTGACTATTATCCTAACAGTTTGCCGTTACAAATTACAAGATTTCAATGATTGAGATCTTGGGGCAGTTGGATTAGTACTTGCCATTTTAAGCTTTGAAGCCATTTCCTTTCCAGTAACAATCCGCCCTCATATCATAATTGACTGATACCCAATAGGTTTGCATTCAGAAGCTAAACATGTTTTTAATCTTTTTATACATTAAATTTCATATATATAATTTTATTGTAAATGTTATTATGGAATTAATTCAAAAAATAATTTTCAAATTAATTTAAAAATAATTCATTTAAAGAATTCACTAATAATAAGGTGTTTGTGTTGGTGAAATATATTTTTATCAAAAAGATATTCATGTATGATTTATTATTTATTTAAAGAAATTTTAATTATATATATTTATATCTAATCTATCCTATATATAGATTTTAAAATTTGATTAAAAGGGAAAAATTTAAAGTTATTAATTCATTCTTGTATAAAATATTAGAACTAAAACTAAGAGGCATAACCATTGGGTAGTCACCAAATTCCATGTGATAATCACTTTTATGATCTAAGGAATCTTCAAATTTGTGAAAAACACTAAACATTAAAGTCTATGGGTAAAGTTTCTATCAAAATTACTTAGAAATTTGCAATTAATTTTACTAAAAGACTTAAAATCACCCTAGTCCCACTTATCTTAACTTCCTTTCAAATAAGTAATTTATTTTTCAAAAAAATATACATATAATTATCATTAAATAAACTATTATTAAATACCATAATTAGTGGGTAGTCTAAACCTTACAGATTATTGATTATCAAACCAAAAAAAACAAACATTAAATATTATAAATAGTGAGTGCTCTAAAACTTTAACGTAATTAATTATTAAACAAAAATAAAAAATAACTATCAATAAATACTATAATTAATATCTCTAAATTTTAAATCATAATGAAGAAAAATAATAATTTAACTACCTTATATACAAACTCCACCTCCACCAGACCAAATCAATTCCTTACCCTAATACAAATAGATGCTAATTTTTAAAGTGGCCTTTTGCCAAGCCCCTAAAGCATATTCCAAGAGTGTCCTAACAAATATAACAAAAAATTCTAATAGTTTCCTAACAAATATAACAAAAATCTCCCTACCATACTATGATGATAAATAATTATTAACCGTTGGAGCATGAACAACATCCTCATTACGAATATAATTATGTAAATTAGATATAGTTTTAGATTTTTATGGTGCATTTGATTGATTGAATAGTTTATAATTTTTTAATTAAGTTAGTTTGTAAATTAAATAATTAGTAAATGTTTATACTTATTATAATATTGATTGTTATACATTATATGATTAAAGAAAAATAAAAATTATTTAAATTATAATTGTATTTTAATTTAATATTATTATTAATTAAAAAAACTAATATACAAGTGAATCATTTATATTTATTTATATATAAAAAATATGGCGTAAAATTCTTAATTATAAATATTTATTTTAATTTTATAATGAGAATTCTCAATATATATATAGATTTTGTTGCAATATCATAGCTCTTTAATACCATATGCTCAAAAATCATAACTCACTTAATATGACATTTGTTGATATGATGCTTTTTAGTTATTTAATTTAATTAAAAGAACATAGAAAAATCTCAACCTTTCATTTTTGTAGGCTAAGAAGAATATTTTAAAATGTTATGTCAAGGTTAAATCCCATGATATTTTTTTAAGTTAAACAATTTAATTAAAAGAACAAAAAGAACATAAGGAAATTTCAACCCATGTGTATATGCATAATTTTAGAATATAATGTGGAGGTTAAATCTGCACCATCTACATACTAATTAGTACTGATTAAATTAGAATTATAGAAACCCTATTCCAAGATAAAAATATCTTTTGGCATAATTATATTTAATCTATTTCGTAAAACATAAATTCATATAACTATTGCTCTTTAATAGTAGTTTTTAACATACTTATCAATATTAGCTTTTAATATGCATTTTTCTTGATGCTTTTGTATTCCTCTTACAATGTGCTTTCTAGGCTTTTCTTTTTGGTATATGCACAGTATCTAGCTTACCACCTTTCTTCTTAGTCTACCCCCTGCATAATATATTGCTTTAGAAGATTGTTGAACTGTGAGTCATGATGATTCACCATACCAGGTCAAATTAAATAAATACACGAGTTCATCAATGAAACTAATTTTCATCCTTTTAGATATGTGAAAGTCATGATTGGGTCTAACATCTTCTCCACGATAGATGAAATAAACAAATTAGGCAACAGGTTTATAGTCAACTGAGCCTTGGCCCAAGTGGATAAAGAATCCCACACTCTAATGGCACACGTGTACAAAAATTCCAATAATAAGCTTAAGTGTTTTTTATTATTATAGTAGTTTAAACCTATATTAACATTTTCTTTTCATTCATAATACAAAAATGGAAAACTTAGTAGGGATAAATATTCATGGAAAGCCCACTAAGGCCAAAGAATATTATATCATAGACATATAATGAATCAAATATACATGGACACAGATTCTGGGGAATTTTTTTTAGAAAAGAGGTCACTCGTTTTAGGTTAAATGTTAAAAAACATGTTATAGATCATTAAATGTTTCCAATACCATAAAATCCAAGACAAAATAGATGGAGATTTGAATGTAAAAAAAAAAAAGATGGAATTTAAATTCCTCATTCTGGTTCAAGTTCTTCAACCTTCACTTCAAATCCAAGAATTTACTAAAATAAATGACCTCTATATAGGCTCTCTATGTAATATAAGTGTTGCTCCTGTAGAGGGTCTAGAATCGGTAACTTTAGGGGCTGTAATTTCTCGATCGATCTGGAGCATCTGACTCTCTAAAGACTCACACAATCATAAGCATCATGATCTAGCTCTCAAGCATCTGACACTTTGGGGCTTTATGGATTACTCAAGTATGCATAATGTGGATCTCAATAAACAAGGGGCTAGGTATATGTGTAACTATGTGAAGGACCGACAGTAAGGGAATGGAGAAGACATTCTTCTAATTCTATGTTCCTATCAATGCTATGGATCCCATCATTGGGTAGGAGGTGGCATCTCTCTGTTCAACTTTGAATTTAGACTAAGTTAATTTAAGTTTGAATTGTTTAAAGCCTAGAAAATAAATAGGTAGGGCCATTTATACAGGATGCATGTTTTCCCCTTTCTAAAATAAACGACTAAACCTCAAAAAATATTTATCTTTGCCTATAATAAGAGAAGGGCCATCGACAAAGAATACTAACCTTTCTTCCTCAGAATCTTTCTTTTGGAGTTGAAAGTGGGGAAATTGATGGTTGCAAAAGAGTTGGAAACTCCTCATTAACTACTTCAAAACCATTGGAAGTGTTGCTCTAGCTCTTGTATATAAAATTCTAACTCATAAAAAAAGGAAACATAATGAATTTAAAAATAATTAAATAGAATATCGACATGAATACCAACTCACTCTGAAAGTATATTATGTGTTGATCAAGTTGGCCCTTCAACCTCAGTGACAACTTTCTCTCTCAATTAACATGAATCCACAGACACATAACACAAATATGTGTGCACACACAACAAGTTGCAAGCATACAACAACATTACAGAGTACATTGATGAATAAAATACTACATGGTACAGTACATTTATGGAGTGCTCCATAAGAAAAACAACTTTACATCACAGTGTTTGAGAGAGAAATAAAGAACTAACATCCATGCTTAACTTATACATTGAACATAGAATTTTTTTTGGTCATGTTACACAAACGTCCCACAAACAAATTAAGGAAAAAAAATTATCATGCCCATGAGTAATCAAATTGATCTCCTACTGTCTTTCCCTCTGAATGAGCACTTACTAATGGAATTCTTTTTTATAGGATATTAGATCTATCATGGTTTTCAACATGTCAATGAGGAATAATGCATATCCTACTTAATGTGGGACTCGAGGAGGCGCTAGAATGGGAACGGAATCGAGGTCAGTATCCAAAAAATGGCACTCAATTTTGATTTCCAACCAAAACTTATATTTACTTGGGAAAATATCCCCTAAAAATATGGCCTCTCAGTCTAGATCTTCACCAAGAACCGAGAAACTCAAAATTGATCCCGGGCTTGGAACTTTGAATCTACCTTTGTCTCTTTCTCTTCTACCCCCTCTTAAGGCTTCTTACACCATGGACAGGCCTAAGGTAGAGGTTATTACTACTGCCCACATGATAGGGTTCCCGAAGATGAAAATGAAATGGATTTTTCTCTTTTATGAAAGATGCCCTTTATGAACATTTTTTAGTTTTCAAACTGTGGAAAACAACCTTTGAATTTCATCCTCTTGTGCAGAATCTTCTCTCAATCTTGGATTCCTGTCATGATTCATTCACCAAGAATGACTATTTAATCACTCCACCCATTCCTAAAACGACAAGCCTAGTATTAGGCTTTTTTGTACTATTTGCTAGCTTTTTACTCACGATTCCTATTAAAATCTTAAACCCAAATTTTAATTACCATTCCTTACACCAATCTTTCAATTATCATTTAAACTAAGATGAGTTGTCATATGCTTTCAAGTTTTTTTTTTAAATGATATTTTTGAAAATCGCCCTTTCATGTGTTTTCAATTTTATTTTTAAATAAAAAAGCATTCTTTCAAGTTTGTCGATATATGATAAATATATAAACTAGCAATTTTAGCTTAAATATTATCCAAGAAAAGGTTTATATATGGTTGATTGTAATATCTAACCTTAATATGACATATAAAATCAAATATTAACTTCAAGAACATAAATTGTATTAAATTTATAAAATATCGAAATTATTTTAAAAAACATATAATTTCAAATCGTGATTGGGTAATTTATAAGGGCATATTTTCATCCTTGCTATACATTTTAGTGTTTTAGATTTTAGATCATTCCAAAACTAAATACAATCTCAACTTAAATAACATTCACTAAAAATTCTATCCCCAATAAAATTATGTACTTTATAATAACATCTAGTATGAATCTCATATATAGAATCAAATACTCACCACAAAAAAACTAAACTTTATTAAAATTATTTGAAAAAAGAAGAAGTAAAAATAAGATAATTAGTGTAATTTTCATTTGGATTAACTTTGTGTTATTATTTTTAGAAATTGAATGGTAAATCATTTTAATGAAGTATATGTAACTTATCTTGATATAGGAATTTATACATGTATATCTTTACTTTTAATTGGGGTTACTTTAGATGATTTTTTTTTTCATTCTCCTTTCTCAAATTTAAATCTTACTTATACCATATTTTACTTTGTGAGTTGATTGATGCCAATAAATTATTTACAATCACATCCTTCTTCAAATTCTTTGGAGTATGACAAAACATTTCCAAACATTTAATTATTATCAATCCAAAACAATTTACAAATAAGAAATCGGAAATGGCTAGTTCAAATATGACAAATCTCTTAAAATTTTGTTATAAACATTCCCATAAAAGGAAAAAAAATCTCATAAATAATTCCCTAGAAGAAGAAATATAAAAACCCCATAAATGATTTTATTTTAAGCGTTTCAAAAAGGAAAAAAATATCACAAATGTTTACTTAGAAGAAGAAATATAAAAACCATATTAAGATGACAAATGATTAATTATTGTGTTTGTTTATTTTAGTATCTCTTTTCTTAATCCCTCAATTTCATATTAGTATTGGAAAATCCTTATTCAATGAACATTCATAAAAATAAAATCATGATTTTATTAATATAATATTAATTATTGTAAAATAATTAAATTAATTTATAAATAATTTTAAAACTCAATCAACTAATAATTAAAATTATTGTATAATATATTTATTAGTGATTTATGTTTACCATATTTTATTTCATAAAATTATATTAAGTTTTTACTAATAGTTTTCTTCATGTTCATAGTTATAATCCCATACTAAGGGTGGGTGGTGGAGATATTGCGGAAAAGTATGAAAAGTTTTTCCTAAATATCTATCCTTAATCCCATCCCCACTCTCATTAGTTTTCCTAATATCTTACCCCCACATTTTCTCACATAATAACGAAAATGATGGGGAAAATACTCACAAAATTAATGATTCTCCTATCAATATAATAGTTAATTAATTATAAAATAATGAAACTTTTATATAAATAGATTTATAAACCAATAAACTAATTCATCTCATTATAAATTTCTATCATGGTATATTCACTAGTGATTTTTCTTGCCATATCTTATTTCATAGAATTAAAAATTGGGATATATTAAGTTTTCCCTAATATCTCCCCCTATCCTCACTCTCATAATCTTCCTCCACCATCACTCTAATAACGAGAGTGGAGGGGGGGATATATATTAATTATGAGGGTGAGGGTGGGTGTGTAGGGAGGTGTTATGGAAATATTAATATGGTGGATGGCGTGGGGATAGAGGGAGATATTAGAGAAAACACAATATATGGGGGTGAGGCAAGATATTAAGGAAAACTAATTTGACTCGTAATGAGGGTGGGCCTGGGGAGAGATATTAAAGAAAAATAATTACCCTCATAATGAGGGTGTGGGTGGGAAGATATCCGGGAGAACTTATTTTGAGGGTGGAGATGCGGGTAGATATTAATTGGAAGGATAGGGTTGGAGGATATATTAAGGGAAGCTTATTAATTGAGGTTTGGGGGAGACATTGGGGAAAACTAAATATGTGGGGGAAATATTGTTATAGACATTTTTGGGCACTTCAAACCCAATCATAAATGTCCATAAACTGAGGGCTCCTAAGTCCCTAAAAGTGTTGCTTCACTGCCCAAAGGAACAAGGTCAGCCGATTACATCGTCTCCCAGAAGTTCTCCACTAAAAACTGCTCAGAAATGGTCAAAACTGGACCATACTGAATACCCAATGCAAAGGGTGCAATGCATATCACTTTCCCAGTGTACAAGATGCGATGCATACTGAATGGCCCCTCTGTAGGGTACAATGGTCTAGAATGGACAAATGGCAGGGACAAATTGCGAGGTGGAAGATCATGGAATCTTCCAAAAACTTCCCCTCTGATACTTGCCTCTCTGTTTTCAACCAGGGATGAGTAAGAGATCATCATTCTCCAAGTGGAATCAGAAACTATCAGAGAGAGGACACTAATCAAGACCGTAGAAGATGACTCACCTCCCTACAATCATCTATATATGGATCCCTCATCACAGAGGTCCAGAGGCTCTAATCTTGTATCTTGTAGAGAAGTGCTATTGGTTTTCTGGTGTAACTTCATAGTGTTGGGTGATCTAAACTTTACTTGAAGTGAAGAAGGGATTTCTTGCTGGAGGATGATGCTGGGTCAGAACATATGGTTGTAATCCTCTTGCTACTTTTGATCTTAATAAAGCTATTGAAGTTTTCCTCCATATTCTTGTATATTTACTTATATATGCATTTGTATGGTTAACACATATCTGGTCCTGTGTTATTTATGAATATAGATCTTTGTTCTTCGATAGTAGTATGTTATTGTGATTCCATAGGTGCTCTTTGAAGTTGGGCAGATGAAGAAGAAGCGGCAAAGCTCTATTAGGAAGGAGAGGAATCAAACAAGGAAATCAAGAGAAAGACTAAGGTTGGTCTCCTTTGTTCCACTCTTATCTATTTTCATAAAGGAAAATGAAAGTAGACTTTACTTGTTTGTTTCTAAGATAGCTACGAGTCTTAGTGGGAATAGCAGCATCTGAGTGGACACTATTCCCGGTAACAAAATGGCAACTCCACTGGGGAGCGACTAGATTGTTTGTTAGCCTATCTTTGTTTCTTTTATAAACTTACACACGGAGCCTGAAGCCAAGCTAGCTAGCCTTTGAACTGCATTTGTTATACAAATGCAAAGTAGATCAATGCTGCTTCAGTCTATCTCGGGGTTTTGTTGATGAATTAAACAATCGATCTGCAAACAGTCTAATTGCCCTAAGTGGTGGCTCTAGTAACCTCCTTAGATCAAAACTGTGATTTACATATACTGAACATCACTTACTCGGCCTAAATCCCTGAACTGAATTGCAATTTGTGAGTAAAAACTCGTTTAAAGTCTCGCACTGGTACCATCGCACCCTGCCTTCAAGGCAGTCTATATGCATCGCACTTCCCGAGTGCAGTAGGTGCGCTGCATACTGAACTCACTGTGTGACAGGTATGATGGTCAGGGAAGGTTAACTTTACCTTCAGACTTTGGTTTCTTCCTCACTATTTTCAGTCCTATTCAGGAGTTTTGCTGTCTATGGTTAGTGTATCTCTGTGAAAACCCCCTTCTCTTACATTATTCTGCCTCTATTATGCAAAGAACTGTAAGTGTTTTTATGTATTGTGTGCCATTTTCAGTTCTCTTTTGCTAAGAAGTAGCATAGTCGAATTGTCATTTCTTGATCTAAAAGTGTCGTAGCTGTCGTTTTCAGTCATAGAAGACAATCCCATTGTTCTTGATAGTTGATTATATAGTTACTATTACATATGATTTGAATTAGTAGTTTTAAAGTGTCGAAAAGAAATTTTCATTTCGAAATTGCAAAGTGTCTCTCTTACCTTCACCTCATTTTGAAAAGAATTTTGTTGAGTATTGTCGCTTTGAAAATAATTCAGATTTGCACTTAGCTTTCTTATCATCATTCATACATTAAGAAGGATGAAAACAAATAGATGCATGTGCATTTGCATTTAGACTGCTTGGTTTGATTTAGGACAGTGCACTTAGCGTGTGCTCTGTGCTCTTTGTTGAAAGATTCTTAACTTTCTTTCCTTAGTAGCTAGGATTTTGATTGCCAAAAGAAGATTAAATGTTTGTTTATCATCTTAGACTGCATTTTAGGAATTGTATACACATCACGTGGTGAACCTGAAAGGCAAATTTTTAAGCAAGATCAACTTAAAATAAATTTAATGAATCTAACAACACTTTGGAACCTAACGCACAACATCTAGAGTCTAGGCTAGAGACGTATTCCGGTGTCATAAAACCTGGTAACTATTATTTTCATTGTTGGTAGGGTGATTCCTCCACTCTGAGACAGCAAGTGCCAGTACGGACTTGTGCTCCCACATAATGTCGAGTATATATTGGGAGACCATAATAGGTTACATCCTTTGTCCTTAGGAAGCCATGTCTATCGCCCTATTGATCTCAATGCACTGAACACAACATTCGGGAAGATTGACTGTCATACCGTAAAAAGTATTGTGTAGTTTTGCAATTGGTTTGGTAATCCCCTCTGCCTAGATCTCCAGAGTAGTATTTTTTGCTCCTTTTTAGACTCCTTAAAAGAAAAGGTCCTCTAAGCACTTGTCACTTCAGGCTCAATAAAAATCGAAGGCGACTAGAGTCATCTTTTGTTTTTTCTCGACTCTTTAAAATTGAAAAAACAAGTTGTGTCAAAGTGTCTAAAATTCATTTAATTCGAAAAACATTTTTCCCTTTTATTTTGAGTTGATCAAGTAATCCGTAATCGTTGAATAAAGTCAATCAAAACCCCGTCGTTCATGGAGACTTACGAGTCAACCGTCGTTGACTCCAGAAGTAAAACCATTCCGGACGAAGCGAACTCGCTTGAGCGGGTCAAAGTCCCCTAGGTTGGTTGGAGCTAGTACTCTGACATCCTTAGAGACTCCAGTTACTCCAAACATTTCTGGTATCCCTGCCTCTATAGGAGAAATTCTGCAGCAACACAAGGACATTACAGTTGATCCTAATGTGATGGTAAACACTTCTATTCCTGAACCAACTCCATATACAGCTGATTCAGAAGGTGTTACTCCCCAACCATCTGTTGCTACAGATTTCATATCTTCTTCGGCACCAGAAATATTTTATAGACCTGACGGTCTGCCTCTTCCTCCTGGATTGATTACCATAGAAGAGATTGTGGAAGATCCTCCATCTAACACTCCAACGCAATTTGGAGCTGGGATTTCCCTATGTCCTTCTTCATCAGAAGATATTCACCTGCCATCAGAAGTTCCTGAAGAATCACTAAGGAATATTTTGGATAGGTTTAATATGTCTGAACAACCGTCGACATCAAGGACTGTGTTACCCGACACAACAGCAGTAGAAGCTCCTTATGCTACTCCGACAATGTTCACCGGCATGTGTCTGTCCCAACCAGCTCTCAATCACTAGATGGAGTCCATCTAGGGACTGTTTCGACAGTATGGATTGTTCCCGTTTGTTCGTCCGAAGTTATATCTGGAATCTCTTACATTGAGTCTCAACAAGTTGATCCTTCACAGGGTCAATTTGGGCAATCTAGTCCCCTAAGGCAAATCATTCCTTTAAGTACTGGATTACTGTTGTAGGGAGGGTGGTATACCCTTTCATTGCCTTCCTCGGAAGGACAACCATGCATGAGTTCACAACAAAATTTAGGTTATGCTGGAATTACAACTAGCGGTTGGGTGCCAATCCTGCCTCAACAACCAAGAGTTGTATGCTCAATGCAACAAATTTTACTAATGACAAACATCCCCACTACATCGGCTATTGTGGCAGTATCGCAAGTACAAGCATTGCTAGTTGTATGCCAACCTCAAGTTGCACAGGTTGTAATGCAACAATCTCTTGTACCTACGACACAACCGCAATCACCAACTAGTGGAATGGCATAGGTTCAAACGAGGAATGCCAACCCCCATCTTAGTCAAGCAGTTAGTACTAGATAACAGCCCATGGCTTCACAACCATGGCTGGGGCAATACCAACAACCACAATTCCAACAAGCTTACCAAGGATATGAGCAACAAGTCTTTGCAAATAATGGGTAGCCGTATCAACCATATCATAATGGTTATGCCCATCAACCTTACCAAAGTTACCAACATCAAATGCATTATGCTGGTATGCAAAGACCAACTGCTCAAGCGATTCCATCTTATCCTGGGTATGCTCAACCAAGCCTGAATCAATAGTTTCCTTTTGTGGCAACTTTAGAGTTACCATATCTAAATCGACTAACGAACGATCCAATTGCCTACACCCCTTGGTGGCCAGCGATTCCGCATAAACTTCCGTCTGATATTCCTAAATTTAATGGAAATCCAGGTGAAGACCCATCGAATCATGTGATGACCTTTCATCTATGGTTTTCATCGAACACTCTCAATGATGATTCGATCAGGCTTCGCCTCTTTCAGTGAACGCTAACTGGTCCAGCAGCAAAGTGGTATATCGAATTGCCTAGAGCTTCGTTTGATAACTTCAGTACCCTAGCCACAATCTTTTTAACCCATTTTCAGTTACCCATAAGGTACAAAACAGAAACCGAGCTACTTACCAATTTCAAACAAACGACGGCCACTCACATATCCGATCATATTCATGAATGGAGAACTCGTCGTAGAATGGTAAAAATGTATGTTCCTGATCAGCTATTGGCTGAATGGTTTATTAAGTCACTGTTACCTTCTATTACAGAAGATGTGGCAAAGGGAAGAGTCGTCACTGAAGAGCAAGTTATTGCTCATGCACAATATCTAGACTTGATTTATACTCGGTCTGGCACGCTCTATGATAAAATCCCTGATGCTCCTAGACCAGAATTTTCCATTCCTCTGCCTCCTAAATCAAACAAAGACTCTCATGCCGACGATGGCGTGATAGGTACGACAAGCACTAAAACCGTAAAGGCTACGTCGAAAAAGGCCCACACAGTTTCGAGTCAAAACGCAAATGAGGAACTTCTAGCCTCGGAAGTAAATGTCGTATCGACAGACAAAGGCAAAGAACCCAAGCAATCGGGAGGGAAGAAGAAAAACCAGGAGGACTCATCTCCTAAAAAATCTTCTACAAAACCTTCTGCGGATAGGAAATCAAAAACTCCATGTCATATATGTGACGAGGATCACTAGACCAGAAATTGTCCATATAAAGATGAACTTAGAAAATCCTTCAAAAGTTCAAAAACCTCGGCTGTATTGACTAATCTGTTTCCGAACCGAGGAACAAATCTGGTTGCTAGCGGAAATGCTTCCCCATCCCAAGTGCTAATGTTGTCAGTTTCAAAGCAACTGAATCATGCTCTCATATTGACAAGGAGTAAAGATTACGAAAATCCACAGATGTTGAACAACAAGGATAATGATCAACCTAGTAGTTCAACAACAACTTCGTCCGAAGTTGTGCCACCCATCATTCCTGAATTAATAATAAAACCGCCAAAGGGAGTAGTACACAAATCGACGTTTAATCCTCGTGCCAGAGCAGCACAGCACTATAATATAGTGGAGGATTTAGCCCAATCGCCCTCCGCGATGTCGACTCTTGAGGTACTGCAAAACTGCCCCTCCCAAAAGCAGGCTTTATTATCAGCGATAGGTGGGATTGACCCAATTGATTCCAATCTTGTATCTTTTAATCATAAAGGATACGACCCTCAGTTACCAGCTCAACTAGCTTTCCTCATTCAAGTGAAAGCCCTCAACAAAATTGTTCATAGAACAATTATTGATGAGGGCATCCACATGGTCATCATGGTCGATGAAAGTTGCTGGACAAACTCCTAGGGTCTCCATCCTGTAGCAATCGTCGGAACGACATTAAAAGCATTTTATGGATAACATACACCCCGATGGGGTACAAGTACCTTGTAAAGTGGTCGATATCTGGGAGGCAACAGCTAAGAAATCGATGTGAATCATCGACGAAACCTCGATTACAACATCCTAGCTGGGAAGCACCTGGATAAAGCCATAGCCGTTGTGTCGACCTACTTTAGGAAAATTGCATTTCCTTCCCAAGGAGGAATTACAATCATCGACCAACAAACTTTTCTCCCCAACAGTTCGCAAGTTATGGGAAGCATCCTGATGATCCATGGAAGCCCTAATGCGCTTCACAATATTGGAGTAGGCCTACTTAAAGACCCCACATTAATGGGAACTTTTTCCCTACCGCCTCCAACCAATTTGGCCGAAGTGGCTAACGTAGGAACCTGCAATATGATATCTTACATTCAAAAGATGTCAGAAAACGATGTTAAAATGGATCATTTGCAGGTATTGCCTCTAACCCCACTGGAAATATTATAGCAATCAATGTTTTTAGCATGGGAGGCAAACCCGTATCAACGCTCATCAAGCGTTTGGATAGATAGGTCTAAGGAATATGGCACCCCTTCAGATCCTTGGTCGCAAGTACACTCTACAGACGAAGGAATCATTCAATCGATGATTGTTGATGGGGCACCATGGGAAGATTACCACCATCGTTCCCATCTTCTGAACTAGAAAGAAGATAATTCCAGCAACCTAGACCATCCTTTAGTATTTGACTTTCTGATGAATACTGTAAATATGGTGGATTCCGAGAGAAACCTATCCAATATTGAAGAGACTACCGCCATAAACATCTCAACCAAAACAGATGTTGTAGAGAATATTCATGTCGGCAAATCTTGTTCTTCTTCAGAGCTAGAAATATATAGCGCTCTCTTTCGCGAATTTAGAGATGTCTTTGCTTGGTCATATGATGAAATGCCAAGTATTGAATCGAGCATAGTTGAACATGAAATTAATATGTATCCCGATGTCAAACCGGTACGACAACGGCTACGGCAGGTGCACCCCAAGAAAGTCGTTGCCATTAAGGCGGAAGTTGAAAAACTCCTCCATGATGGTTTTATTTACCCGGTTCCCATGATCGATTGGGTATCGAATATTGTTCCTGTGATGAAGAAACAAGGAACAATTAGAGTGTGCGTTGATTACAAGGATGTAAATCAAGTTTGTCCGAAAGACAACTACCCTACACCCTTTATTGACCAGATAATTGATGAATGCGTCGGATACGAAATCTTTTCATTTATGGATGGATTTTCCAGGTATAATCAAATAAATATCTACCCACAGGACCAGTTAAAGACTGCATTCATTTGTCTGTGGGGCACATTCGCATATCGCAAGCTACCCTTTAGTTTAAAGAACGCAGGGGAAACTTTTCAGAGAGCAATGAACTATGCTTTCCATGACATCAAGAACATCGTTCAACCATATCTCGACGATCTTCCAGCTCATTCACGAAAGCGAACCAATCATCCGCGGCATTTGAGAGCGATATTTCTACATTGTCGACACTACAAGATACGACTCAACCCGCACAAATGCGTGTTTTGTGTCAGTTCTGGTCGTTTACTTCGCTTCATGGTCTAAAAGGATGGGATTCGTCTCGACCCATGCAAGGTTCAGGCAATCATCGATTTGCCTCCACCTTCAAACTTGCTTTAGATTCAGAAACTCCAAGGGAAAGCAAACTTCCTTAGGAGGTTCATTCCAAATTACATCGAACTAGCTAAAGGTTATACTAGTCTATTGAAAAAAGAAGTACCCTTCATTTGGGTTCAGTTCGCACAAGCTTCCTTTGATTCTTTAAAGAAATCTCTAATAAAAGTGTCATTAATGTATGCTCCTGATTATCAAAAAGACTTTAACCTGTATCTGGCTGCAGCGGATACGACCATAGCAATGGTTTTAGTTCAAGAGGATAATGGAAATGAACATCCTATATATTATTTAAGCCGAAACTTAAATGATACAGAAATGAAATACTCCTACGTTGAAAAGATAGCCCTTGCATCTGTTCAAGCAATACAGAGATTTTGACACTATGTCCTCTTCAAAAAAACTACCATTTTATCATATTGCAACCCCATGACTTATATATTGTCATGACAGTTGCTGGGGGGAAAATATTCAAAATGGATAGCGATTTTACAAGAGTTTGATCTGGAATTCAAAAAATCTGAATCAAAGAAAGCCCTGGTATTCGTGGAGTTACTATGTAATCTCCCATCATCATCCAACGATGCAACATCTGAAGAAGCAATCGTGGATGAAAATTTGCTTCTGATATCTTCAAGCAATCCGTGGTATGGAGATATAATCTTCTATCTCCAGACATAAACATATAGGTCTAACACCTCACGCTCCGAACAACGACGGATTCGATACCAAGCAAAAGACTACGTGATCGTCAGTGATACCCTTTACCGTCGCAGTATCGATACAGTTCTGTGGAGGTGCCTCACCCATGAGGAGGCCAAAAAAGTCCTCAATTATTGTCATTCAGGGGCATGTGGGGGGCATCAATCTGGTTATGCTACGGCGCAAAAAATTTTGCGAGCAGGATACTTCTAGCCAACAATGTTCAAAGATTGCATAACCGCAGTTAGAAGTTGCCATGCTTGCCAACTTTTCGATAGCAAAACCAGAAGACCACCCACATCGCTGCAACCAGTAGTTGTTGTTGGGCCATTTGCCAAATGGGGCATAGATTTCCGACATGTAACCCCACCTCGGCCAGGGGGCATGGGTATATCATAGTCGCGGTAGACTATTTTACCAAATGGGCCGAGGCGATGCCTACATTAAACAACAGCGGTGAAATGACTTCCCTTTTCTTTTTTAATCACGTAGTCTCCAGATTCGGTGTTCCACTAGCCATAGTCACAGATCATGGATCGCATTTCCACAATTACATGATTGAGTTCGCTGCCAAATTAGGACTGTCCCACGACAGCGCTACTCCGTACTATCCGCAAGCTAATGGACAGGTTGAGGCAATCAACAAGGTCCTGAAGCGCATGTTGCAAAGGATGATCGGAGTCCATAAACGGAGTTGGCACCTGATCCTGTACTCGGCCTTGTGGGCATACCGGACATCGGCGAGAAATGCAATCGGGTTTACACGTTTTCAACTTGTGTACGGTCTGAAAGCAATCTTACCAGTTCAATGTGAAATCTCGTCCCTCAAACTCGCAATCGACCTTCTCCCCGGAACCTCAGAAGAAGAGGCTCGTTTCTTGGAACTAATCCAATTGGATGAAACCCATCGCGATGCAGCTTCGGCTAACGAAGCTCATAAGAAACAAGTCAAAGCACAATTCGACAAAAATGTCAAACCTTGCGTCTTCTCAGAAGGTGACCTGGTCTTGCTTTACGACCAGGAATCCGATAAGTTGGGAGCAGGGAAATTCAAATTGTTATGGATGGGTCCTTATATTATTAAATGTGTATTAGCAAAAGGAGCCTACGAGTTGATGGACTATGATGGGATTCCACTAGCGCAACCTCGCAACGGGTTGTACCTCAAGCATTACTATGATTAATTCCGCGTAGTAATCCTTATGCTTTTGTTACATTTTTGTTTTCGCTAAGAGTAATTATTTTGGTTAGGTAATCCACTTTTTTGCATTCATTGCAGATGTCGAACCTACTGGAACCATTTGTTGGATATGCCGACGGAGCGAGTCATAGTTCGCGGAACCTTTCTTCTGCAGCATGGGCCATTTTTGATCTCAGCGGCGAGTTAGTAAGTTTCAGAGGGGTACGTATTGTTCGGTCGACGAACAATATCGCTGAATACAACGCGTTGATAGAACTCCTCTCTGATGCCATCGCACATGGCATATGCCGACTTGTCGTCAGGCTAGACTCACAACTCGTCATTCTACAACTCACTGGCATCTATTCCGTACGAAATCCAGCTATCTATCGCATGTTCCTAAGATTCAGGATTTTGGAAAGACAGTTTGATTTTATTCAATATCAACATATTTCCAGAATTCTAAACACATTAACAGACTCATTGGCAAATTATGTGTTAAATAGACATTTGTGACATTTATAAAAAAGAAGCATCACATCAATATATGCAGCAGGATCATGTAACTTAACCAAAATAAAACTCCGAAAATAAAAAATATATACATAATTGTTTATAGTTTATACATAATGTTCTGTAAACAAGACAAAATCGGTCAAATGACCCAAAACGCAGAATGCTAGGGGGCACCTTAGTCTAATGATGCTGGTGATAACAAGTCACCGCCTGTGCAATCATGTGTAAGAGCCTAGTCCATCGACTTGGCACTCCAGTAGTATGTCGCTGCAACCGCAGAGGCAGCTCGTTGGTCCTCACATCTGGGATACCAAGAGTGAGACCCTTGACTTGATCCTGTAGTGCTGAAAGAGTCTCAACAACGTCAAGGTCGCGAAGGATGGTGCTCCCCACAGCTTCTCCTGCTGGAGTAGCCGTTGGGTCTCTGCGGCGTACTGTCGGTCGAACTAGTCCAATATCTGCATGAGCACATGAGTTTTGATTAGTCTTGATCAAAGAAAGCATAATAACATTATAAAGAACAATAAACAGAGATATGGTCAGAATATTTACCCATAGCGCCCCACTGCTCGCCGGTTGGCAGCACTAAATCTGGGTCACCCCGGAAATCCATGCCAGCATATGGAAACTTGGCATAAACCATCTCCTGACAATCCAACCACTCGAAGAAAGTATCAGAAAAGGAAATCTGAGGTTGGCCAGCATGTCGAGACATGAGGTCAACCCATCTCTTCATTCGTGGTTCAGTCGGTGGAGGTAGGCCAAGTGAGATGTATTGCAGCTGCATCAGTGGGATCCTCTCCAAAGTGAAAGCAATCAAAATAGAACCATAGCCGAAGTTCTTGGATCTTCCGCTTTTCACCTTGGTCAGTTGTTCTTTCATCACAGAGAGTACTACATCACACCAGTTGAACACCTTCGGTTCAAGGCATTCCAAAGCATACTGCATGTAAGACCTGTTAGCTATGTGAAGAGCAGAACTACCAGCCAATCTAGAAAAAGTGAACAGAATGGTCCTTAAGGGCCGGCCAGTGACATCTCAGATATTGATCTTGATGTCCGTACTCGGCTGAGATCCCTCTCTGCAGTGCCGACGAATATACTCCCTCATAGACTCGCCCCGGCGGGCAGAACCCGATAATGAGAGAGGGGCACCATGCCTCGATAAACTGGTCAAAAAATAGATGTCCACGACAGTCAAGGGGATCGATTTGCCCCTAATCTGGAACACCTGGTTGATAGGATCCCAGGCATTGAGGAAATATTGCAACAAGCTGATTTGTTGCCTCATGCTAGAGATACGGAAAAACTTCAACAAGCCACAGTTCCGCAATGCAGCTACTGTGCCCGGATCATGTAAAGCAATCGTGTCCTCTTCTTCATGCTCGCGTTCTCACCATGTAACAACCATTTTTCTCCGATGAATCTCTGAAAAACAAACAAGAGAAGAGTCAGGATCTTCATTTGGCAAAAAACAAGCAAAAATCTATGAGAAAATTGTGCGAAAAGTTTCCTCCTTGCGCCCATCGCACCCCAGTAAGTTCACTAGGAGCGATGCACACTGACTAGTCAGTGAGAAGGCTAGTATGCATCGCCACTTTCGATTAAGGAAGGGTGTGATGGAGCCAAGGCGAGTTTTTCAAACCCCAGAGGCTCAGCAGAGCAAGAAAATAGGCTCAGTATTCAAAAATAAAAGAATGCAATTGAAGAACACAAGTTTAGCTCCTACCTGGTCCAGACGGCATCAAGAATCGTCCACAGAATCTCCCGGAATCAATTGGTGAAAATCGGGGGGGAAAAGCACCTCCAGAGCTCCAACAAATCAAGTTCAAATGAAATGGTAAAATGAGAGGTAAAAGTCATTTTTAAATTACCATTCGCGTAATTCAAGTAAGATATTAGTGTTATTAACTCATTTATCAAGCATATGTTTCATTTCTAATCAGTTTGATGAAGCAGTTGAACAGGTAGTATAATCTTTGAAAGAACAAAATGCTAATGTTGAATCAAGGAATCAATGACCATTATCACGAGCAGTTTTAACGCGGAATTCAAGCTTGTTAAAAAATAAACATAAGCAAATGAGAAAATGTTTCCCCCAGAGTTTAAGCTCATTAAAAAATGAACCGATAAATAACCATTGTGAATGCCTTATCGTCATCTTTTGAGCCTTGGTTGTGTCCTCATCATCACCTCCACTCTGTTTTTAGCCGATCATTCACCTCCATTTGATTGTTCACCCTTTCGAGGAACATCTGCGAAGAGTGATTCCATTAGCCATCCTTGTGACACTGCGGTGATTGGAAAATTCCAAACCTTACCTAGAATCAGCTGCTACCGAAATCATCACTCGTTCCTCGAAAAACGAGTCTCCTTTAAGCTCTTTTCAACTGACTCGTAAAATATGAAAAGATTGTCGAGCGATTAGTCTCTCCGACTCGTTAAAATCATCGAAAGTGCTATCCCTCGTCTAGATTTTAATCTTTTTGGACCTGAGGGATTATTACACAAAAAGATCGAGCGCTTGTCTTGTTCGGCTTGTTAAAACTATCGAAAATTCATCCCTTTCGTATTATTTTACACTTTTTCGGACTTAAGGGATTATATGACGAAAAAGAATCTTTGGAGTTTCCTTTCCGTCCCTTTCAGACTCTCTAAAAATGAAAAGGACTAAGTTATCTTTGTCATTAAACTCGTTAAAACCTAATAGCGACAAACTCGTCCAAATGGACGAGAACGAGTTTCACTGTCGCTAGGCTCACTAAAATATAGCGATAGGTTCGCCCGAAGAGCGGATTATAGAACAAGCATATGTTATCCTTCTCAAGCTTGACAAAACTAAAGAGGTACTGGTCAGCAATGACTGGGGAAAATTGGGAAGAAACTTGAAAAAACTTTATTGGTAGCAAGTCGCTCTTGAACATGACACTTTCCTTCCGCATCCAAGCCGGGTTGGGTTGTTCTGTTCACTGGTCATCACCATTGGTCTGTCACACCATCCATCATTGGGGTTAACGCTACCAATCCATCATCAGTGTCGCCGATATGTTCAAGAAAAGTCATTCAAACAATTCACCTGTGTTTCCCCCACTGCAATACATTCACGCTCCATTCTTTCATGACCGCCACCGTGAACACTGTATCATCAGATTTTTTTCACCTCCAAAATAATTTGCTTCGTTCCGTGTTGTAGATGTGGGATTTATTAAGGCCCTCCTACGACGGGTCACTTCTTGTCGACATCAGATCATTATCCAAGAAGTCGACCTCGGAACAATCCTTTCAGTACTTTGAAGCTTGCATGCCTCGATGGTAGGTTTCTCACTTTCGACGACAGGTTTACATTAATGGCCTTCGACCGAGAGATTTTGTGTGGTGTTCGACGCCAAGTCCTTTTTCACACCACGCGAATTGCACTAAGTACCTTGAGGGTCATTGTCATTATTGGTGATTCCTCTCGCGCCTATTAACAACTTACATCATTGGCTGGTAATCAGGTGATGTCTTTCCATGTTCGACTCCAAAACATTTTTCACATGGATCG
>APFE030217512.1:1538-47264 GCA_000404065.3 Pinus taeda | reverse complement strand
CATTCAAAGACAAAGCACATTTATGTTCAGTATCACTTTGTGAGGGATATGATAGAAGACAAAAAGGTGTTGCTGGTAAAGGTGGACACTTTGAAGAATATTATAGATGCATTGACAAAAACTGTGAGCTCTGAGAAGTTCTCTTGGTGTAGAGAGACAATGGGCGTTTCAAGGCTAGAAAAATGACTAAGCTCTCTCGTGGCCCCCTATGGAAAGAAAACAACAAGTGGGAGAATGTCAGGTTGTGTTATATTCTTTCCACGAATAGCCACGTAGTTAACCAGGGGGTTAGAGGGGGGCAGGAGCCCCCCTTCAATGTGCCTATTGTGTAGCAGTTGGGGGGGGGGGGGGGATAGGGGGTTTGAGGCGATGTATCTGTAACCCACTTTATGGGGTCCGGGGCAACGCCCTAGAAAATTTTGGTTTTGGACCCTATGTTAGGTTGGCGGACCCACCTATGGTTTTATGCATGGATTTCGCACATGTTTTTGGACGCAATGGTTTTTCGGTCGGTGGTATTGGACGCGATGGTTTTCGGTCCATGGTAGTGGATGCTTCAGCAGGTATAAATATGTATTGTAACATTGAAAGGAACATAAATGAAAAATCAAGCTGGTAGTGCCAGTTTTGGGATCCAGGGGAAAATCTCTGTGTATATGTGTTTCATGTGTTATGCTCTCGCATTGTTTATTTTCCTTGTTTTTTTAGAATTCGTATGCAGGTAATTTTTGTACAAGGTTAAAACCTACACAGACAGGATATATGTGTCTGATGACAATTATCTCAAGAAGGTGATCTCGATGGAGTTTCATGCGAAACCATATTCAGGTTACCCAGGTTACCAGAAGACATTGGAAATAGTGAAGAGATCTTAATATTGGCCTAACTTGAAGAGGGATGTAGCAGAATTTGTGGCTATATGTTTTGATTGTCAGCAAGTCAAAGCATCTAGTGGACTACTACAGCCAAGCACGATTCCATGATGGAATTGGGAGGTCATTTCCATGGACTTCATCTTAGGGTTGCCAAAGATAGTGAAGCAACGTGATTCCATCATGGTCATTGTGGACATGTTAACAAAGGTTGTACACTTCATTCCGGTGAAGTCTACATTTTCAACTAGTGATGTGGCACAGACATTCATCAAAGATGTGTTTAGACTATGTGGTGTTCCAAAGAAGATTGTACTAGACAGAGATGCGAAGTTCACTTCCAAGTTTTGGAAGGAGTTATTTGCAGGCTTGGGCACGAAGTTGGCCTTCATCACAACTTATTATCCATAGACAAATGGACAGACAGAGAGGGTCAACAAGATATTAGAGGATATGTTGAGGATGTATGTGATGCATGAACAATGGAAGTGGGAAGAGTATCTCCCCTTGGTAGAGTTCGCATACAACAACGGTTATCAGGAGTCATTGAGGATGATTCCTTTTGAGGCATTGTATGGGTGGAGTTGTAACACTCCTATCAGTTGGAGTGATCATGTTAGCAGTGTATTGATTGGACATGTTATGTTGACAGTAATGGAACAAGAAATGTAGGTAATCAAGAAGAATCTAAAGGCAACACAGGATAGGCAAAAGAGTTATGTTGATAGGAACAAATTGTTTAAGGAGTTTCAAGTTGGGGATTAAGTGTACTTGTGCATCAAACTGATCCAGGTGGATATTGGTGGCAACCCACTAATTCCACTTGGACCCACACCATTGTTTCTTTTAGTTTCCTTAATTGTAGCACAATTTACTATTTTTAGCAGTTTTTTGGGCCCTGAACTTCCGCAGCCATTTTGAGGCTCTAAACGACGTTTTTTGGGGAAAATTAGGAGCAACATGGGTCAATGGACAAATGTTGTTCTTCCCAAATTTGTAGTCCTCAAATAGATGTTTCTAATGAGGTATTATGCGGGTCAAACAGAGATCGTATGCCAAAGTTATGCCCCCAGGAAGTTGATGTACCAATTTACCCAAAACGAGGTCTATAGTTTGGCGCTTCATCTCCTAGGGTCAGGTTTTTGGATGTTTAGGGTTTTCCATTGTTTCTCAACAATAAATAGGCCTTCGAGCCTCATTGTAAGATAGTTCAGAGGCATGTAGCCGCCACATCTCTCCTCAAAGATAAGCTACCATCGCCCGAGATAGTTTATTTCCATTTCTGTTTGTAAGCATATTTCAGTATTTTACATTAATGAAATGAAGTATTATTTCTGCTGCATCTCTGTAATTTGTTGCGTTGCTGTTTAAATCTGGATCAGTGGTATCAAAGCAGTTTGCTCTTTCTCTATTTTTCTTTGCATGTCCCCAACGAGGTCGGGATATAAGGAGTTAGGGCTTGAACTGGTTGAACCTTTGCATGACTAGCCTCACAGATCCCGACGACCTCCCATGGATGATGAAAAGAAAGAAAAGGGGGTAGGAGATCCTATCAAAATATTTCTCGAAGAAGCCATTGAGTGACAAAGGAACACGATGATGGACAACTTTTCCCAGATCCTTCAACAACTACTAAGGACAACACGTCTACTTCCAACAGCTACTCTGGAAGCGCCACACCCTTTAAGGTACAAGTTAACTTTGACATTCCCATATTTGAGGCTTAGATAGATGAAAACGCTATAGATAAATGGTTAAATCTGCTAGAAGGTTGTTTTCCTGTTCAAAGCTGCCCCCCACGTTAAGAATTGGTGGGAAACCTATTGCGAGTAGAAGGATGAAAGTACAACCTCACTTTTTTCAGCCACATCCACTTAGAATTCATTCCAGAATGCCATCAAAGAGTAATACTACCATGTCAAAAGCTATGAGGATAAATATATAAAGTGCACCACGCTGCGGCGGGGAAGGGACCAAGACGTGCCGAAGTTTATCAATATTTTTCATACCCTTCGCACAAAGTTGGGTATCAAGGATTCTAAGCTGCATTTGGTACTCAAATATTGCGGCTGCCTCCACAAGTACATCTAGGATGAGATGGAGTTCCTGGACATCTCCTCGCTCGGCACGACGTACCGATACATTGTCAAGATTAAGCAAAAGTTTAAACAGAAGAATTGAGACTTTGGATTTGCAAATCCAAAGCAAGGGAAAGGCGCCCCAAAACGCTGAACAAAGGACAAAGCCAAGGCAGGGTGGCCCAAGACAACCCCCAAAGCTGCAAGCAAAGGACAACACCGCGAAGTCGAAGAAGGACATGGGAAAGTGGTGTGAGTTCCATAAGAGCTCCACTCACAACACAAGTGAGTGTTGGGCCAAGTAGTCACTGGTGGCTGAGCTAAAGTTTTTGAAATCAGATGCATGTTTAGTATTTGAGTTAGAACCCGATAAGGGGAATGAAAAAGGGAAGTAGATTATTGATGCAGATCCCAATGACATCGTTGCCACCACGAAGATCTAGAAGGAGGAACCCGAAGATCTAGAGGATGAGGAGTGCCTCTTCCACTCCCAGATGTGGGCAAAGGGCTCCCTACTACAGTTCATTATTAACAGCGAGAACCAAAAGAACCTCATTTCGGCAGAGGTCGTGAAGCAGCTGGGCTTATTGACCACAACACATCCACAACCGTACACCATCGAGTGGCTTCACCAAGGACGAGATCTTCGCGTGAGCCAGCAATGTCGCCTTCCATACAGCATCAAGCCCTTCACGGATGAGGTATTATGTGATGTTGCTCCCCTTGATGTTTGTGATGTATTATTAGGCCAAGCATACTTGTGGAAGCGACATGTTGTATACGAGTCAAGGCCTCGTGCTGTTATTGTTACTTTCGGAAATAAGTTGTACAGGACATCGGAGGTAGCACTGCTTATCGCAATCTCTTTGGTTAATGCAAAACAATGCAGCAAGCTCATTTCCAAAACCGGGAAATTTGTTTTCTTGATGATACACCCTCAAGGAAAGAAGAAGACTGTGGCCACGAACTTTAGACAGGGCCCCTCCACACGACAACTACAGATGGACAAGGTCGTGGAGGAGTACGAGGACATCTTCACCTCCCCCGTAGAGGTTCCTCTACACTGTTAGGTCAAGCACTCCATTGATTTGACCCCAGGTGCGTCGCTGTCCAATGGACCAATCTATCGGCACTTTGTTCTGGAGAGCGGTGAAACCAAGAGGTAGATTCAGGAGCTGCTGCAGAAAGGTCACATCCGACTGAGTTCATCGCCCTGTCGGAACCCGATCATGTTGGTACATAAGAAGGATGGGACTTGGAGACTCTGTATTGACTATTAGGCACTGAACAAGATCACTGTCCAAAATAGGTACCGATCGCATATATTGATGACGTTCTAGATGAACTGAAGGGGGGAAAATATTTCAGCAAGATTGATTTGAAGTCAGGATATCACCAGGTACCAATCGAACCCTCTAATGTGTGGAAGACTGCCTTCAAAGCCAAGGAGGGACTTTTCGAATGGTTTGTTATGCCTTTCGGGTTGACGAATGCTCCTGCAACCTTCATGAAGCTAAAGGACGACATCTTGTGGCCATTCACCAACTCATTTTTAGTGGTATACTTGGATGACATCCTGATCTTCAGCCAGAGTTGGGAAGACAACCTCCACCACATCCGACAGGTTCTCCAAACACTGAGGCAACACAAGTTAAGTGCCAATTTGGAGAAATGCACTTTTGGCATGACCCAAGTTTAGTATCTAGGATACATTATTGATGAATAGGGGGTGCTTGTGGATCCAACCAAAATCCAAGTCATTCGGGATTAGCCATCTCCAGCCACTCTGACAGAGCTCCCCATCTTTCAGGGTCTTGCCAACTTCTACCACAGGTTCGTGTTGGGATTTTCTCATATCACTTGGCCCTTGAGTCAAGTCACCAAGGGAGGAGCAAAAGCAAAATTATTTTGGTCTGAATCTCAATAGAAGGTATTCACATAGTTGAAATATCGCCTCTGTTGGGTGTGGAACATGATTATTTAGAGGTCTTTGTTTTAGCCGGATGTATACCCCAGGAAGATTCTACACCCCTCCACGCGAGGGGGACTTGTCCCCCCCACGGGGGTTAGGGGGGGCCCATCCCCCCCGGTTGGGGTGTCCGGGGGCCAGTGGTCCCTCGGCAGGGGTTACGGGGGTAGCGCCCCCGAAGCTAAAAACAAATGTAAAATTGCCTTGTAAAAGTATAGTAATTTCTAGTCAATCTGGGCCGTTCATTAGGCGGATGATCTGACAGTAGAATTTATGTTTAGTTTAGGATTTTTTGCCCTAGAAGGAAACCCCTCTCTTTGTATGAGGGTATTGTATTGAGGCTGTGAAATAGATGTGTATTCTCCGAGCAAGAAACAAAGAGGTGAGACTGTGAGAGAAAACGGAGGATATTACAGTGGATCTGCTGTAGGTTGTGTCTCTTCATTTTGCTGGATAATAGAAAGGAAGGACTGGCTGTTCCGAGGTGGACGTAGCCCAAACTAGGTGAACCCTATATATAATGTGTCTCTTTGGTTTTATATGTTTGTGTTTTTTCCGCAGATTATATGTTCTTGCATTTCTCTGTGATATATATATATATATAATATATATATATATATATATATATATATATATATAATATATATATATATATATATATATATATATATATTTTTTTTTCTAACAACCTCTGCTCGGCACCAGTGCTCACATTACCAGACTTGCAACAACCATTTGAGATCGAGACAAATGCCTCTGACTATGGTATTGGGGCAGTCCTTACTCAACACGGGCATCCAGTGGCATATCACAATGAGACACTTTCAGACACAGTCAGGAAGTATCCCACTTATGACAAAGAGATGCATTCCATTGTACAGGCCTGCAGACAATGGAAGCATTACATTCTGGGGAAGGAAATGGTGATCCACACAAACCATCAGCCCCTGCAGTTCATATAGACGCAAGGGAAGTTGCAGAATGATCGCCATCAGAATTGGTCCACATACTTGCAATAGTTCCATTTGAATATCAAGTATAAGAAGGGCAACACCAATAATGTTGCATATTGCCTCGGTCGACCACCGATCATGGCGTTAACCATCATGCTCAACTCTTGTGGGCACGAGACTTTTGATTAGCCACTTCTCTACAAAAGAAACCTAGAATTCAGCCACACATACCAGGCACTCTTGGAGGGTCAACATTTTCCAAATTTTCACCTCCAAGATGCCCTGTTATGCTTCCTGGGTCACCTTTTTGTTCCTTCAATAGAACATGCCAAGATGATTTTGGAAGCACACTACAGTCGGGCTGTTGGGCATTTTGGGGTCAAGAAAATGATGGCAGTACTGCAGAAGTATTTCTATTGGCCGAATCTTTGACAGGATGTTGGGAAGTACATCAGATCCTGCACTACCTGTGCCATTGCCAAACCGACCATCAAGAAGCAAGGCCTCTATACTCCACTGCCTACCCCCAGTCGACCTTGGGAATCCATATCCATGGATTACATGTCGGGCCTTCCTTCTACTAAGAATGGAGACGCTATGTTTTTGTGGTTGTCGACAGGTTCTTAAAGATGGCCATTAAGATGGCTTGCAAGAAGAATATCACAACAGAAGCCACTGCTAAACTCTTCTTTGAACGAGTGTGGGTACACTTTGGGGTCCCATATTCTATCATCTCAAATCGAGACAATAGGTTCCTCAATACATTTTTGTCCAGTCTCTAGTTGATGTTGGACACCAAACTCACTAAGTCCACAGCCTTCCATCCCCAAACGGATGACCAGACATAGGTTGTCAACAGGATGATCGTACACATTCTACGCATGTACAACTCAAAGCATCCATGCACATGGGATGAAAACCTCCCCTATGTTCAGCACAACTATAACCAGGCTCTTCATAGCTCGATTGACCACAACCCTTTTCAGGTGGGCTTGGGATTCCAGCCACTATGTCGCATTGATGTGGCCATGCCATTTGCAACTACTCAGGCATATTTGGCTCATGTGCAGTTTGAAACAGATAAGGCAAACAACTTTATTGAGCACATCCAACATATCCGCTAGCAGGTCCATGAGATTATGGAGAAATAAAATGCCAAGTACAAGCAATGACATGATCAACATCGGGTGCCACACAAGTTTCAGGTGGGCGACAAAGTCAGGTTGCATTTGCAAAAGGAATGCCTTACCAGAGCCTATCAGAAACTCAGACCACTCTGATACAGTCCTTACACCATTACCAAGGCTATGGGAGACAATGCATTTGAGCTCAACATTCCCCCATTCCTTGGCATGCACCCAATGTTCAATGTGGACTGTCTTCGGCCATACTTTCCACCATTACTAGACACATCCGACATTGCAGAACAACTCACACCAACAAAGTTAAATCCAAATTGCGTGGAATAATCTGCAACTAATCATATCATGGACACATAGATCAAGCACACTCACCAACAGAAGATCCAATTGTATCGAGTTGTCAAAGCAAGCCAACTCCTTCACCAGGGCAAGTGGCTCACCAGGGACCAAGTTCAGAAGAAGTTTCCTCATCTCATGGAGGAACTCAACGCAATGGGGACCATTGATTCCTAAGGGAGGAGGAATGGTCCAGGTGGATATTGGTGGCCACCCGCCAATTCCACTTGGACCCACACCATTCTTTCTTTCAGTTTCCTTAATTGTAGCATAGTTTACTATTTTTAGCAGTTTTTCGAGTCCTGAACTTCCGGAGCCATTTGAGGCCCTAAATGATGTTTTTTTAGGAAATCTAGGAGCAACATGGGAGTATGGGCCACTTTTTCTCTTCTCAAAGTTATTGTCCTCAGATAGATCTTTCTAACGAGGTATTGTGTGCATCAAACGGAGATTGTATGCCAAAGTTACGACCCCAGGAAGTTGATGTACCAGTTTACCCAAAGCAGGGCCCATAGTTTGGCGCTTCATCTTCTAAGGTTAGGTTTTTGGATGTTTAGGGTTTTCCATTCTTTCTCAACAATAAATAGGCCTTCAAGCCTCATTGTAAGACAATTTAGAGGCATGTAGCCACCACATCTCTCCTCAGAGATAAGCCATCGCCCGAGCTAGTTTATTTCCATTTTTGTTTGTAAGCATATTTCAGTATTTTACATTAATGAAATGAAGCATTATTTCTGCTACATCTCTGTATTTATGGTTATCTCTATAATTTGTTGCATTCTTGTTTAAATCTGGATCACAAACTGAAGAATATCTCCTTACAGATTCGATCATGTGCCAAGATGGCACCATGGTTTTGTGGACCCTTCACCGTTATTGAGAGGATTGGGTGAGTAACCTATCGACTTGCACTACCTTTGACAATGAAAGTCCATGGTGCTTTCCATTTATCATTGTTTAAGAAGTATGTTAAAGATGTTGATCATGTAATTGACTTGTCTGTATTGCAGGTGGAACCAGATGGAGAATTCCAGTCGAAGCCTCAATGTATATTGCAGAAAAAGGTGCTCATGCTCCAGAACCGAGCAATCAAGCAAGTTAAAGTGTAATGGAATCACTTTGGGCTTGATGAAGCTGCATGGGAGATGGCGGATCAAATGTGGGCCATGTATCCTTCCTTGTTCGCCGGTTGAGGTAAATCAACTTGATATGGTGGTTTGGTATATGATTTAATTTGCTTTATGATGGTTTGATATATGCTATATGATGTTATGATATATGCTTAGACATGGTGTTTAGTATATGTTTTGATATATGATTTAGCATACATTTTGGTATCTATAATTTTGATGATGTTGCTATATGTACACCTGTGTATGGATGTAAATACTGTAATGAGTTGATGTATAAAGCTCCACTATGTGGTATGGGTGTCATTTCTTATGTTATCATGTGATTATGTTATCGTGATGTTATGATGTTATATGAGTTGGCACTCAACAAGATGATCATTGCAAATACCATAATGAGATGTGTTATAAAGCTCCACTATGCGGTATGTTGTCATGATGTTTTTCTCTTGAGCAGATATTTCATAGTAAATATTACATCAAGCTGTGTTATAAAGCTCCATGAGAAGTATGTCATCTTTCAGCGGGTTGCTCAGGTATATGTGTGATTGGACACTGAGGACGGTGTCCCCTAAGGGGGAGGGTTTTGTAACAGCCCTGGTGAAAACTCCATGTAATAAAAGTTAAAAATTGTTGGGTTGTGTTATATTCTTTCCACATAGTTAACAGGGGGGTTTGAGGGGTACCTGTAACCCCACTTTATGGGGTCCGGGGCAGCGCCTCGGAAAATTTTGGTTTTGGACCCTATGTTAGGTTGGGGGACCCACCTATGGTTTTGTGCATGATTTTCGCACATGTTTTTTGGACGTGATGGTTTTCGGTCCATGGTATTGGATGCGATGGTTTTTTGGTCCATAGTATTGGACGTGATGGTTTTCGGTCCATGGTATTGGATGCTTCGGCATGTATAAATATGTATTGTAACATTGAAAGGAATATAATGAAAAATCAAGCAGGTAGTCTCGGTTTTGGGATCCAGTGAGAAATCTCTGTGTATATGTGTTTTATGTGTTATGCTCTCGCATTTTTATTTTTCATGTGATTTAGAATTCGTATGCAGATAATTTTTGTACGGGGTTAAAACCTACAAAAACATTTTCCATGGTCAATGGGACACTTATTCCAAGCTGAGTGTTGGGCAAGACATCCGAGGGGGTGTTCATTTGGTTGTTTATGGCTAAGGAAATTGGCAAATGCAATTACTAAGGATTTGGAAAGGCAAAATGGCATTTTTGGCACATTTATTTATGAAAATAATGGAAATTAGGAGAAAAGGGAGGTGAAGGGTCACATGTTGCATGCGAGGAGGAAAATGAAGAAAATATAGGCCTCATCCATAAGAAAGGCTGATGAGGATTAGTTGGTAACCTTTTGTCAGTTCAATGTTGGAGCTCTCTCTCATACTCTTGGATACTTAGATTTTTCTTGAAGCACTCTTGGAGGGTGTGGCATACTTGGATTCTTGGAGCAAGAAAGCAAAGGAAAGGCAAGAAAGTGTAAGGAGGCATCGAGATCAGCAACTACACCATATTTTCTTGCAGGTACCGAGTTGCATGTATGATTTCTTCACTAGTTTTGGCATGCATGGCATATGCATGTGGTTTCTTGGTTGTGATATGTCATTGGCATGGAGAATTTCCTAGATCGACGGTGGATTGCTTAGCCTTTCCATTTCCTAGATAGCCATGGTGATTGTGGGTTTACTTTCATTGTTTGTTTCTAGTTGGTTCTCATGTTTCCTTAGCTTGGGTTGAGTTATTAGTCCTGGAAGCCCTGGTTGAACAAACACTTTGGAAGCCCTGTAACATCTTGGGTTGAGTTACTAGTCCTGGAAGCCTTGGTTGGACAAATGCTTTGGAAGCCCTTGGTGGGTTGAGTTACTAGTCCTTGAAGCCTTGGTTGGACAAACGCTCTAGAAGCCCTTTATAAGTTGTGGGCTGAGTTACTAGTTCTGGAAACCTTGGTTGGGAAAATGCTCTGGAAGCCTTGCAAAGCTTGGACGGAGACCAATCTAATGGTGGTTTTGTGATGTCTGACCATGAGGTGGAATCACTGTTTGATGGGTTGAGGTGGATGACCTCTGTAAGCCCTAGATGAGTTTTGATTGATGTGTTCTATGAGATCTCACATTCATGCTTGGAATATGGCACGGGGGTGAATGGATGAAAAGAGATATGGCTCAACCATTCTAAGGTTGGGTGGACGTGGAAGTCCCATCTCGGGTTTGGATTTTTCATCATTAATGAAATGTTATTTCTCCTTGTATTTCTATAAGCATTTTGATGGATTATATGTGGTCTATATGACTGTACTTTCATGAGTATTTTCAGTTGCTATTATGTTGGTCATGTATGTGTTTTATGATAGCAACCATGTGTGTCTCTCATCATGTTTTTACTTATAATTGAATGATTAATGTTTTTATGACCTAATGGATGGAATGGAAATTGATGCATTGAGGAATCAATGGTTCTTGGCGATTCTCAGCTAAGTATGAGACCCCTATGCTTAGAAATGTGAATTACACTTGTAGATTACACATTTACAATATGTTTGAAGAAATTTCTGTCATGGCTAGTAGGGGTCCAGTTAAGGTCTTGAACAAGTATTTGCTTTAGTACTGTCATTTCCATGTTATCTTATTGACTTGAAGAGATGGATCAATTCTGGGCAGTGACTTGGGTTTTGAGCCTGAAAAAGTGGCTTAAATCCTAGGGTCATTGGCACACACTGACAATTCTGGTCCCCAGTCGCTGGCAGGCAAACCTATGAGAGTGGATTTAAGTTGTTGGCTACTCCCTTGCCTATAGCATGAGAAAGTTATGGTCCAAGAGACCTAAAACAACAGTGGGACCCATGGAAAGGTTGTCTGAGTGGTTGACTTGTCCTTTGAGGGTTCTATTGATAATATTGGATGTTTGTATGGTGTGTTTCTATTGGTTCCACTTCCTTAATGTGACTTAGGAGGTTGAATCATATCATAGTGGCCTCTCGTCACATGTTTACCCTAAGCTTAGAGGTTCTGAGTAGATGTGGGAGGAGGTGTTAAAAATATATATATATATATATATATATATATATATTATATATATATATATATATATATATATAAAACAAACACACACACACATGTATATCTGTATATGTACATACATATACATATACATGTACATGTGCATATACATATACATATGCATATACATATACATTATGCATATGTATATGTATATGTATATCGTAACACCCTCCTCCCACATCTACCCAAGCAACCAGCCAGTCAGGGTAAACATGTAACGAGATGCCTCTATGATATGATTCGACCTCCTAAGTCACATTAAGGAAGTGGAGCCAACGGAAACATTCCATACAGACATCCAATATCATCAACAAAACCCTTAGAGGACAATTCAACCACTCAGACAACTTGTCCTTGGGTCCCACTGTTGTTTTAGGTCTCTTGGGCCATAATCTCTCTCATGCTATGAGCAAGGGAGCGACCAACAAGATAAAGTCGTTCTCACAGTCCCGCCTGCTAGTGATTGTGGACCATAATTATCAGTGTTGTGCCAGCAGCCCAAGGATTTAAACCACTTTTTTAGGCTCAGAGGGCAGGTCACTGCCCAAAATTGATGTGTGTGTGTATATAATAAAAAAAAAAATGAGCAAGGAGAAGAAATGAAGAAACTAAGATGACAGGGCCAAAATCCAATTTCTGCTTATCTTCCACCCCTCATCCCTATTTAGATTGCTAGCAAGTTTCTCAATTTCTATAGTTTCCCTGAATTTCTTGTTATGAATGATCCATAAACTGTTGTGGATATTCCATTGGATAGTGCGTCACAACAGATTTGATAATATTATATTAAAAATATGAGATTCTACACTATTACAGTTTTATTTAATTTCTAGATCTGTAGAATTAAATGTAATTAGTGCATGCATGTAAAAACAATTCAAAAAGTAGAGAACGAAAACATAAGCTCACACACACATAATACACAAGATATGCTCTATGGGAAACCCTTTCGGGAGAAAACCTAGCTAGAAGGTGAGGCCACTTTACTCTCTTTCTCTGTCTCGAAATATGGCTGCAGATACAAAGAAGTAATATCCATGGCCCGTGGGTTGCTACAATGCACAAATCCTCTCTGTGTGCTCTACCTCCTATCTCTCATGGCTATCTTTACTCAACTATGGAACAATGCTCTCTAAAGAATGGAATGCCTCTTCCTCCTAGTCGCCCAGTTATAACACAACCCGATAGCCTACTAGTGGTTAATTTTAACTACATCATCTCTTAACTAGAGTTACAAAATAGACTATTCTAGAGTTTTTTACATCACAAACACATGGCTATCTCATTTTCCATGAGTAATGGGGGTTGACGAGACATCCTCCCGAACTATAGGTGTGAAAACAGGAAGTTAAACTTCTGAGTGGCATAACTTTTGCATATGGACTCTTATTGACACGATTCTTGTGCCGTTAGAAAGCTTTCTACGTGTAAAACAACATGAAAAGGTTCCGTGCTTCAATGGCAGAGTTTTAACCCCAAAAACATCATTTGATGCCTCAAAATGATCCTGGAAGGTTTCGGTCCCTATTTTGCCACACTGTGTCCCACTGGTAAAAACAACCCTGTGAGCTGATTATTCCACTTTTTCACTCCAAATGCATCGAGATGGATGAAAAAAATATAATGATCCAATTCGAATCAATGAAAGTGATCAATTTTGGCAATGACCTTAGAATATTTAATACAAATGTGATGCTTGGATTTTTCTGCATGCTTCGCTAAGGCAAAAGAGTGGGATCTGCTATGATTGATGTCTATGGCATGCCCTTCAATTCTCTGCTTGATAGAGTGGTCAATTTCTCCAATGTAGGGCGCACCATAGGAACACGAGATTAAGTACACACCCTTAAATTCCTTAGGGTCCACATGGTCTTTAATTGATCTAAGGGAGCTACGGATGGTGTTAAGAGGCTTAAAAGTGGTATTCACATTATTTTTTTTAAGAATGTGAGATATCTTGTCAAAGGTACTGAGAATAAAAGGAATATGCACACAATTAACAAAATCAATAGGATCCTTCTTTTGCTTTGGCCCTTTGATGCCTTTTTGGAAAGCTCTGAGACCAATGGATCTGCTATAACCATTGTCTTCAAAAAAATTTAGGAGATGGTGTTTTTGTTTTTCAAAGCTAATCTCATCGGAAATCCTAAGGGTTTGGGTAGCCAAAGTGTTAAGGATGCCCAATTTCTGAGATGGATAATGATGAGAACTAGCATGAAGGTATTACTTAGTGTGAGTTTTTTTACGATAAAATTGGTGAGCAAATGAACCATCACCCTTTTTAGAGATAAGAACATCAAGGGCCAAGAGGCTATCATTAACCTCTGTCTCCATTGTGAAATTTATGGATTCATATTTATTGTTAAGATGCAAAAGGAAGTAATCTAACTTCTGATGATCATGAGGCCAATTGATGAAAGTATCATCAACAAGCCTCTTCAAAAGGTTGGGTTTAAGCGAGGTATAAGCCAAAGCTTTAGTTTCAAAGTCTTCCATGAACAATTTTGTGACAACTAGTGAGAGCAGAGAATCCATGGCTACTCCACATGTTTTTTCATATAATTTTCCTTGGAAATTGAAAAAAGTTGAGGTAAGGCAAAGACTAACCAACTTGGCAGTATCAGGGTCGGTGATGCAGTTAATAACTTCCATTGCATCATTAATAGGGATCTTAATATAGAGGGAGATAATGTCAAAGCTGACAAGAAATTCCCCAGGATCAAGCTTAATACCCTTAAGCTCATTAACAAAAGAAGTTGAGTCCTAAACGAAGCATTCAGTATGACCAACAAGGGGCCTGAGTTTATGCACTAAAAACTTAGCAAGAAAAAAGTGGGCCCGCCTATTGTGTTGACAATAGGCTTAAGGGGGGCTCCTTCTTTATCGATTTTGGGAAGCCCATAGATTCTAGGGGAAATGGGGTCGCTGACAATAATATTCTTCTTAATGGGGCTGGGGAGGTTACTATAATTAATAGCAAGCACAACCTCTTTGGATATTTTCTTAATAGGGTTCTTATTTAACTTTTGTAACTGCCACTATTAAGAAGGTGATCCATCATTTTGTTCTGGTAATCAACTTTATCCATGATCACTGCAGAACCACCCTTATCTACTTTAAGAGCAACAACAGCATGAGGGTTATTGTTCAGGGCTCTCAGAGCTTAGAATTCTTGCTTAGAGATGTTACTTTTGGGAGGTCTTTCTTTCCTAAGAACTAAAGCACAATCTTGTCTAATAGATTCCTTAATATTATCAAATAAGTCTTTAATCCCAAATTTGATATTAGAAACAATATCCTCAATTGGGATTCTTCTAGGATACAAAGCAAAATTCAAACTTCTTCTTCTTTCTTTTTTTCTCCGAAAGTTGAAACGTCGAAGGGTCAAAATTTTTACTTGAAAGATTGATGACTCTCTTATTCTGAGGAGGAGGAATATCAGACCCAAGATGGGAATGACAATTCGAGGGAGAATTATTATTATAAAGGGAGGAGGATGAAATAGGGAAAGAAGAAACATGATTGGAAGGTTGAAAAATTAGGGAGGAAAGCTTATTAAGGAAGGATGGAATAGGGATCGAAGAAACGAGATTAGAGGAAGAAAAGGGGATGGAAGAAGCTTGATTGGAGGGAGGTGAGCCCTTTTTAGAAGCCACAATATTGATGGGATGGGAGCTAGGGTCCCACGATATCTTTTTGTGGATCAAATGCAAGGCGGAGGGGAAACCCATGAGATAGGAAGCGCATAGATCAAGCGAAGGATTGCCACGAGGAGTAACAGAGGGATATGATTTGACGGGAGATTTAGAGCATTGACTGGGGGGGGGGAGGAGTGAGCAATCCATGAGCATCGATATGATGTCTGCAATCTCTCAACTCATACCCATTAACATCCATATCAGAAAAAACGTCTAGTTGATGAGAATGATCAGTGATGGCATGGGTCGAAGAAGAAATACCAGGAAATGACAATCCTCCATTACTAGCAAACTCAGGACCAGAAGGTGAATAATTGACCTAACTTACAATGGAGGACAAGAAATCAACAGAGGAATTTTTAAAAGAGGAACGATGGGAAGAAAAAGAAGATTCTTGATTAGGCCCATCATATAACTTTCATGAGATCTCTCCCATACCATCGTGTGAGAAACCTTTTGTTGTTGGTTGAACCTTATATTTTCTTGCAATATCAGTGAGAGTTTGTAGGGTACCAAAAAATTGAAAACTAGTCCTTCGTGTCTTGACAATGTCACTAACTAGCTTACTTGCTACCTGTAAAGCATGATGTACCCACCGTAGCTTGCGATTTGGATTTGCAGTAGCCTAATAATGGAATTCTAAATTAGATCCTAAAATCTAATACGAAGAGTATCCAAAATCATCCCAAAGGTCTCCCTCAAAATGAGGTGGTGGAGAAGCTATTATAGTAGGACTAATGTAGGTTACCAAAGAAGAAAAATAATGCTTTGACGCAACCATATGATTAGAGGAACATGAGTCTAAAATATATATAAAAAACAATGAAGCAATAACAGTAAAAAACATGACCCATACCTTAATCCTCTTGTGACTTGTCTTTAGTCTTACTCATTATCTAATATGAAATATGCTTTGGTATTCACCACATAATAACCCTCTAAATGAAATCCTCTATTACAATAGATACAATTTGTTCTCTCTTTCTTAGAGTTTCCTCCTGGGGTTCAAAGATTCATTTTTTTATCCATCTATATGATCAAGATCCCTTTTGTTTTGCTTGTTGTTCTTGTTATCATCTTTTATTGCAAGAGCATGGACATTGGGAGACTTAAGGGCTCCCATGTGAATGACTATTGGAAGGCTCCCTAAAAAGGATCATATCATCCCTAGATGGAAGGCTTCCTAAAATTAATGATGTGACCAAAATTACTCATGGATGGTTTCCAAAGGGAGTGGAATTTCCCAAGGTTGAATTAAAGAAGTTTGAAGAGGCAAAGGTCTTTAATTGGGCAAACCAAATAGAACAATAATTTGAATTACATAATATTATGGATGATCAACAAAGGATTCACATAACAACTTTGAACTTTGAGATAAAACCCTATTAATAATATCATTGGGTAATTAAAAGAAAGTCTTGTTGTTATCATTATACTTGAGGTTTATTTATAAGGTACTTAGAAGCACAATATGAGAAAGTTTGGGAACAAGACTACTTCACTCAATTGACAAGAATCAAACAATTATGTGACATTGGAGGTATAATTTAGAATTTCGAGTATTGACCACAAGGGTGGATAACATAAGTGATGAACATTTACTGGAAACTTATATGCGTGGATTAAAAGAAAACATTAAACATGATCTTTTCCTAAAACATATTGAAAATTTATGGAAGATATACAATTTGCTTTTCATAATAAAGTCAAGAAACATGCTACACACAAGTCTACCATTGGAACATAAGTAAGAAGTAGAGATCATTTTGGGGTTCATAATACAACACTACCTCGACCTATTTGAACATTACTGAAGGAAATAGAAGAAATAAAAACAAAAGGATTGTGCTTTGGTTATAACAAAAAATGGTCAAAAGGGCATAAATTTCAAGAAAGAAAATTCTTGACTTTGGAAAATAATGATGAAGAGGAAAGAAGGCATCTACATAAAGAGGCGAGGAGAAGCTATCAACTTAAAATAGTAGGAAATAGAGGCCAAAGTTGTACAAAACATTGATTCAAACAGGTGCGAAATATCTATTCATGCATTGGCAAGTTTTTCACACCTCAAACCCCAAAGATTGTAGGTTACATTAAGAAGTCAAAGGTCATAGAGCATATTAACTTGAGTAGTACCCATAACTTTACTGATAAAAGACTAGCATAACACCTCAACTTTTTTTGTATATCTAGCAAGAAATTTTCAAATTTTGGTTGCTAATGGAGGGAATATTGATAGTGTGGAAAAATGCCACAACATTAAATTGAGTATGCAAGAATATAATTTGGAAATATCTTTGTATGTTATTATGTTTGGAGGTGTAGATGTTTTTCTAGGGATTCAATGGTTGAAAATATTAGATACAATTTCTACAAATTATAATAGCTTATTCATGAAATTTGAGTCGGAAGGAATTCAATATGAACTTAAAGGGTTGAAATGTAGAATTTTTCAAGTCATTGGCTCTCATAAACTAGAGAAGTTCCTTACAAGGGTAGCAAAGAAGTTGTGGTTAAACTTTATTCTATGGATTTTTATTTTATCTTTTTTGAGGAAAATTCGAGCGGATCCACCCAAAGGGATTGCACTCCGTCGGTCAAACTAATAAGAGTCTAACCTTGAGGTCATCGAGGAGAATTGACCACGTGCCCTCCCAATGGCGAGGTGATTTAAAAATGAGACCTTGACCAATTCAGCTAACCCTCAGGGCTATTAAACTTTATTCTATGGAAGTTAAACAAGAAGGTGAAAATATTTTGGAGGAATTAAAATGCACCTTGGAAAATCACTATAGGGACTTCCAAGAAATTCGTAAAGTTGTACCTCCATCTAGAAATCCTAAACAATAAATCAAACTAATCATCTAGAAATTCTCCTCTTAGTAAAAGGCCTTGTAGATATCCTCATAAAAAAAAAGGGGAAAATGAGAAAATGGTATAAAACATGCTAGTTTTAAGTATTATTCAACCCAATAGGAAATCATTTTAAGCTCTAATAGTGATCAATAAAAAATTCTCAAAGGATGTGTCGTGATAATAGAGATAAATCACCATCAAGGATAAATTCCCTATCCCAAATATTGATAATCTATTGGATGAGTTTCATGGAGGGGCTTATATTACAAAGCCTGATCTTAAATGAGGATACCACTAAATTAGATATTAAAAAAATGAAAATATTCATGAAACAACTTTTAAAACACATGAAGGGCACTATGGGTTCTTAGTCATGCCTTTGGGTTAACTAACGTTCCTTCTATTTTTGAAAGTTTTCATTCCCATCTTAGAAAAGTTGTGTTGGTTTTATTTGATGATATGCTTATTTCTATCAAATCATGGGAAGAACACATTAAACATGTGGATAAAGTTCAACAAATTCTTAAGAACAATTAACTGTATGTAAAAAAAGATTAGAATGTACTTTTGAGAAACAAGAAGTAGAGTATTTGGGTCATATTGTTTCAAAGGAAGAGGTTTAGGTGGACCCTCAAAAGGTCCAAGAATTTTAAAAATGGTCTATTACTAAGCACATCAAGAGTCTTATAGAATTTTTGGGACTCATAAGATAATATCAAAAATTTGTTAAGAGTTATGCATGCATTGCAGGCCCACTCACATTTCTCTTGAATAAAAAATCATTTGTATGGAATGATGACGGTACTTTGACATTCTCTTTATTAAGATATGCTCTATCTTCTACACCAGCATTGGCACCACTTTATTTTGGCAAAATATTCATAGTAGAGTGTACTGCATTAGGACAAGGAATCAGTGCAAGATTGACACAAGAAGGGAGACCAATGGATTTTGAAAGCAAACAATTAAAAGAAAAATATTTGGTGAAATTTACACATGAAAAAGACATGGAAGAAATTTTACAAGCAATTAAAATATGGTGACAATGTCTCATTGGGACGCACTTTAAATTCAAGATAGACCATGATAACCTAAAGTGCTTTTTGGAACAAAGATTGTCATCGGAAGAGCAACAAAAATGGGTAGCTAAAATGCAAGTGTTTAGTTTTGAAATAATCTACAAAGGGGGAAGGACAATGTAGTAGCAGATGCTATTTCTATAATAGAAAAAGCCTCAAGTTTATATTCTATTACATCTTCTATTTTGTTGTGACTAGAAGAATGTCATCGTGAAGGTAAAACTGACAATATTAATAAATGAAAAGTACAATTTATAAAGGAAGGGATAAATTTTATGGAACAATGGAAGGGAGAAGTACTTTGGTATAAGGGTGGAATATTTTTGTGCCCTCAACCAAAGTTGAAGCGATAAATATTAAGGGATTCCCATGACTATAGTGGAAAAACATGTAGGGTTCCTTAAAACATACCAAATGGTCACAAAGGATGTTCTTGGGGAAGGAATGAAGAAAGATATTCGAAAAATTGTAAGGGAATGCCAAGTTTTCCAAAGAAATAAAAGATAGATAATAAAATTTCCAAGGTTAGTTCAACCATTACACATACTTAATTAAAGATGGGAAGAGATATCAATTGAATTCATTAGAAGTTTATGAAAATATGAAGGTAAAGGTGCCATTTTTGTGGTCACCGATAGACTCAAAAAAAATATAAAAATATTTGCAAAATTCAAAGTACACATACAATAATCCAAGTGGTAGAAATGTTCATGAAGGAAATTTATGGACTTCATGGTTTCCTAAAGTAATGGTAAGTGACAGAGGTACAAAAATCAGAGGAAATTTTTGGAAACAATTATGGAATATGAATGGAACAACACTAGCCATGACTTCAACATATCATCCACAAATAAATGTTCAAACAAAAATAGTTAAAAGACGTTTATAGGGTTATTTATGATGTTATTATTTGGGCAAGTAAAATCTATGGATAAAGTGGATTCTTCTCGTAGAATTGTGGTATAATACCACTTATTACACTACTAAAATTCCCCCATATGAGCCCCTTTATGAATATCGAGTGCCTACTATATCATACTTTTTGCAAAATAAGTCTAAAGTACATGCAATAGAGTCACATGTGGAGAATACTAAAGAAACTTTGATAATTATTAAGGAAAACCTTCAAATGGAGTAAAACATGATGAAGTATCACGCAAATCAACATCGAAGTGAAAGGCAACTTGAGGAGGGTGATTAGGTATTTTGAGACTACAAACTTATAAACATTCTACACTTAAGCAAAAGAAGAATCGGAAATCAACTCCAAAATTTTACGGACATTACAAGATTATTCATAGGATTTAACAAGTGGTATATGAGTTAGACTCGTCTTCTTCTTGCATTCATAAATTTTTTCATGTATCTCACCTAAAACAGGTTTTGGGACCAACAATGGCAATGCAAAAAAGCTTTTAGAATTAGATGAATAAGGAAAGTTGATTCTTGAACTAACAAAATTATAGATTAACATTTTCTACCTCTTTGGAATATAATCATTATGGAGTACCTAATTAAGTGGGAGAATATGCCTTGAGAAGAAGTTATGTGGGAAAATGAGTAATTTGTGAAGAAACACCTTCAATTACAAGTTATAGGGCAAATATTTTTTAAAAGAGGGAGCATATGTTAAGGTCCTAATAACCGTTTATTTGTGATATGATTAAGTAGGCTAGAACCTTTAATTATCATTGTACCCTTTGCCTCTTATACATATAGCAAAAATACCTATTCTTAGGAGGATTGCATCTTGTCATTGTAAAGGGAGGTCTCCCCCTCGAAGTGGATTATATACATTGACTTTTGATCTATTTTAAGGTGCTTGGTTCATGACATCCATATTATAGACAACTCAACAAAATGGCCATCAAAGATAAGTTTCCTATTTTTGTCACTCGTGAATTATTAGATGAAATACATGGAGAATTTTTATTCATTAAGTTTGATCTTCATTTGGGATATCATCAAATCAAAATGAGAAGAGAAATTTGCAAAATAGCCTTTAGAATACATGAAGGTCATTATGATTTTTTGGTTATGCCATTTGGATTTATTGATGCACCTTCAACATTTCAAAGCTTGATGGATTATATTTTTAAACCCTTCCTTTGAATGTTTATGTTAGTACTTTTTTTACTAACACACCAATTTATAACAAATATTAGAAAGAGCATGTACATGTTGACAAGGTCTTAAAACTATTAGAAGAGCAACAACTATATGCAAAACCTTCGAGGTGTGTTTTTGGGGTTCAAGAAGTGGAATGCATTGTATCTCATGAAAGTGTCAAAGTGGACACTGGCAAAATTAAATCTATGATGGAATAAAAAATCCCCAAAAACATGAAGAAAATTAGAGGATTCTTAGGATTGATAAGCTATGCTACAAGTTTGTCAAGAATTATGGTTAAATAACAACACCTCTAACCATTTTTTTTTGTAGGCAAATTTTCTTTCATTTATTAAATCCGGTCATATAAACATACTCTAGATTGCCCTAGTCTGCCACTAAGGAAACTGGATTAGTGGAAAAACTAGATTTTTTTCAGCGTAAAAAAATTAACAGAGTCTAAAGACACCAAAATTACAACAAATATATGTAGAGTCATATAAAATGTTATTGCAATTGTAAACTGGAAACTAAAAGACTAATATAGAAAATAAGCAAGAGAGAAGTAAATATAAACCATCATCTAGTTTTGGGGGAGTTCGATTCTTCCATTGCAATTAGCTCTTTATTGCTTCATGGTGATTAGCTTGGGTCTCGAGTGTTGGGTGTGGAGCCTGGTTATCTTCTTTATTCAAAGGTATTGCTGCATTGGACTCCAATTCATAATGAGATGACAACGTCACTCATTTTTGCA
This sequence comes from Pinus taeda, assembly GCA_000404065.3. Lineage (NCBI taxonomy): Eukaryota > Viridiplantae > Streptophyta > Pinopsida > Pinales > Pinaceae > Pinus > Pinus taeda. The sequence goes on along the minus strand of APFE030217512.1, from coordinate 25,212 downwards.
CACCGCCAGCGGGGTCCAGGGGCCCCTAGTGAGAGATCGGGGGTAGTGCCCCCAAAGCTAGAATTAGATGTAAAATAGCCTTGTAAAATGTTGTAATTTCGTAGTCAATCTGGGCCGTTCACTAGGCGGAAATCTGATGGTAGAAGTTATGTTTAATTTAGGGTTTTTTGCCCTAGAAGGCAAACCCTCGCTATATATGAGGGAATTTTATTGTGACTATGTAGATGTGTATTCTGAGCAAGAAAGAGAGAGGAGATTGTGTGAGAGTGAAGAGGGGATTACAACGGATCTGCTGTAGGTTATATCTCTTCATTTTGCTAGATAATATAAAAGGAAGGACTGGATGTTTCTCCATGGACGTAGCCCGAATTGGGTGAACCATGTATATCTGTGTCTCTCTTGTTTTATGCGTTTTTCTGTGTTTATATTTCTGCAATATTTTTATGTGTTCCATTTCTCTGTAATATATAATTTTCTAACATGGAGGAAGGCCCAAATGAGCTTCAACCAATTGTTGACGTCTATCCAAGCCACACATAGAGAGTTGAAGCTCATAAAGCATAAGGAGGATCTCCTCTTCACTTCATTATGGTCTAGCAAGATCCTCCCTAGTAGTGACTTTACATGGATATATATATCCATCATGTACATGTATGTACTGGTTGATGCAACCATAGGTGTGACCAAAATCATGAACCTAATCAACTATCTCACTAGCCACCTCAGTATCAATCAAGCAACCATGTTCACCTAGAGTTTCCCTTTTGACCTAGGCAATTTCATCCTAGATAGGCTGGGGCATATGAGAACAATAAGGCCTTGTAAGGGATTATTCTCTTTGTCATACTTTAGTACTACCATAATCCCTATGATAGGCAACACCACACTAGCTTCTAGCACATTTCCTTAGCATTACTACCACAAATTTTAGAACTAGACGATGCTCAAGGTGGAAGGAAGTGATGCGGGGAGTGGGTGTAGGCGGTAGGGGATGCTAAAAAGAGATAGATGGAAGTGAATGAAGATGAAAGAAAATGAATGGATGAAACTAAGAAGAACCTAGAGAGAAATTAACGAGGAGAGAGTTAGAATGTTTGAGCAAGAGGGATTACTCCACAACTGAGAATTGATAGTTAAGGTAAGAAAAAATATAGAGCTAGATAAAGAGGAATGTTACGAGCGGGCTTTCCAATTAGAGAATAGAGAAAAAATGGTGTTGGAAGGAAATGGTTGAATAGAGCCAACAAGCTTGAAAATTCATGGAATTTATCTTCCTTAGAGTCTTACTTGTAATAAACACCAAGTATGGGAGCTAAGAGCCCAAAGTTGAGACATGTACCATGAAATAACCCTTAATGCATGTATAATTTCATGCTTGTCTAGATTGAGCTTCCCACTTCAAGTATAATGAATGAGTGGCATAAGAAGTAGGGAGGGGAATGAGCTTGCTAAAGGCGCCTGCGACCCTCCACTTTCCATAATAATTGTTGTGTTCATTCCCCAAACAAGCACCATTAAAGAAGACCCGTGGTCGTGACCAACCTGCACCATTTTGTTATGTGTGAACAATGTCCTTAGATCCTAGATGTAATACATGTTTGATGACTCTTGGGGGTCTGTCACCACGTCCACCACCATAAATACTTAATGGGATGGTGGCCATGTCTCCCCCCCCTCGCCACTTGGCTCGTTATTAGTACCCTATCTAGGGAACACCTCTAACAACATTTTGTTTGTGACTAGAGGAATCGACAATTGTGTCGATTTTGTACTTGCGTGACATGTGGTCAATTCCAACCACTGCCACTGTACCTCTAGGTTCCTATGTATGCCCCTTCTTCCTGCATGAGTAAATCAAGGGGATTTGAACTTCAAATCTTCGGGTACCTAACACTTCATTTTCATGATAATTTCCAATTGAGCTACCCCACAGGGGGCTAACACCTCTGATAACATTATTAAAGAAGGAAGAATTTTTTCTTGGACTCATAAAGCAACCAAAGCCTTTGAAAAAATTAGGAAGGTTGTGTGTATACTCTTGTCCTAGCCACACCCAACTTCACAAAAACCTTTGGTGTAGTTTCAATGTGAGAAATAAGGCCCGTTGCCTTTCAAATTGGCCAACTTAAAAAAGAAGAATAAGAACTTGCTCAAAACCATTTATGAGAAATATGTTAGAGTGTGAAGGTATTAATGATTTAATAGTAGTCTTATGACCATGTTTTTTTGTAAGTTGAGTTTTCTATTGATAATTCATGAATCTACAACAGTGAAAAGTTATTAACTATTTCTGGCCTACCACATGGGAAACCAAACTAGAGGTAGAATAACTACTAGTCTATCATTGTCCAAATAAAGTTGGCGAAGAGAACACACAACATATATAGAGTTTTGTTTCCCCGTGGAGAGGAAAGCCAACTAACGAAAAAATAAAATTATGGATAGTCATAGTGTCTGCATGCCCAACTCTAACAACATATGTCTAAAAAAGAAAATGATTATCACATAAGTGGGAAAACCAACCTCTAGAAAAAGTACCAAAGGGACCAAAATTCTTAGCAGAGTAAACATAATAGTAGTAAAGAGAAACTTGTAATTCATGAAGACAAGGATGTGTCCAAATTGATGGGGCAGTTAATGCCTTTGTAATGTGGTGTTGTCAATAGCACTAGACCTGAGCCCATCTCAAGGATGGCTAGATGACCCTCCACATCCATCATCAACAAATTTAGCTCCTTTAATATGTGCATGCAGTTGTCCCGAACTTCCCTTTGATTGACCATAACTTTCCTAAGAAGTAACTTGACATGTTAATCAATATCAATAATATATAAGTAGTGACCTTGATGGCTCATAGTCTTGTCAGTATTTGGGATCCAGGCTACAACACCATCCATAACCTTTGAGTCCATAATTCCTTGATGCTCAAAACTCAATTCCTTCTCTGCCATGTTGATTTCTGACTAGATTTTTGGCAGGGTGTGATCCTAATAATGGTGAGCAAAGGAATTGATGTGGAATTGCACATGTGATCCTCCTACACTTCCACGACCTCCAGTTCTATTTCCTCCACTGCCCCTATGGCAGTGGGCTCGCTGGCAGGTCATGGTAGCCAAGGGGAGGAAGAATATAATAGGACCAATAAAACTTAGAGCATAAGGTTAGACGAAATGCAAATCTAAGGAGATCAAGGATATGATCTTGGAAGACATGGGTTGAGTCCATTGTCACAATGTCTAATCTTAGTTTCCTCCACTTTTAGTTTCAAAAAGGGTGAGATATAAAAAAAGGGGGAGGAAAATAAGTGAGGGAGCCTAAAAATTAGAGTCTTTGTTGAAAGTCAACGTGAGAGAAGGAAACATCAAGGAGGTGAGAGCCACAATGATAATCACAACCATATCAAAGAACCTAGAGATAACATCCCCGACGAAGAAAAAAACATGAGCAAGGTTAATGCAGAGTAGTAAGGAAGGAGGGTGGTGTCTCAAGTAACATAGAAAGTATTGAATGCTAAGAGATGGAGGAACACTGGGACGGAATGTGGCTTTAAGCCAAGGCTCGAGATCCTACCACCACCTTATCATTTGCCATAAACAACCCATATTGTAAAAAGTTTTATCCCACACGAATCATGGAAATTTTTTTCCTTTCATTCTCTAATACATAATTGAGGTGAAGGAGGTTCTATTGAGTGCAGTGATCAAATGTGCACCAATGGAGTGTGATGTGTACATGTCTAATGTGCTCTAATCAATATGCAGTGGCGTATCCTTGTATGATTGGGGAGTTTATTTAGAGAATAAAGGAGCTTATGTGGATGTTTCCCCACACCAGGGTTTTACCACATAATCCCTATATTTCGCTTGTTTTGTCTTGCATTATTTATTTATTATTATTGTCTAATGTTTTTTTACATAGGAGAATAGACTGTGTAGATTTCTATTATACATTTGTGAAATCTAACATGGTACCAAAGAAGATTACCAAGCTGTTTCTCCTTGAATAAGTTCATTATTAATTTTTTTCATTAGACTTCAGTTGATCTATGCTTTTTGGCTCCCCTCTCTACTAGACCTACATTCTTATATGGATGACCACCTAGGTTTCCATCGGATCTGAGCAAATATCACTATTTTAGGGCATTTTTTTTGCAATTATGACCACACTTTTCGCTTTGAGATAGGGAAATAAGTTAACATCGATTATTTACTTGCTAAATTTGGTTTCATTTTCCCAAAATTTATTTCTGCCTAGTCTAATCTAGATAAATTTTATTAATCTATCATAAATCTTCTCGGTCATATTTAGGTTTGGTAATTATCAAGCCAATTTTTTTTTATTAAACATGCATTTTCTCCTGAAACTCATAACTTTTGAACCAAAGGGTTGTTTTGGGTGATTTTTTTGGTCAAGTTCATCTTTTCCCCTAATATACAAGTTTATACAGACCCATACAATGGAATTATCTTACATTCTTCCCATTTTTCTATAATTTGTTCTTCTGTTGGATAAAATCCTAACATAACAATTTTCAACCTCATCACAAAGATTTGCAATTTTTTTAAGAGAAACATACAACTTTGCAAAGTAACATAACAATGTAGCATACAAATGCATGGATTTCAAATATGCAACCATACTTGGTTTTTCCATCAACTTACAACTTACAATCTTTAGATTTCCCTCAAATCTATGTCATATGGCCTCTTTCCAACCCCAACCAAACCTCTCAATGAGTTGTATGATCTTTGCATAGTCATTTTTGGCATGTACAACCTCTATACAACTCCCTCAACCAACTTACAATTTTTTTTATCAACATTATTGTATCTAATTACAATTGTACAGAGCATACATTTATTTCTTGTAGCCAATGCAAATGATTGGCAATGAGGGCTTATCGATCTGAGCTTCGGTTTCAAGATCCAGTTTGCTAGGCTCATCTTTATTTCACTTCTTTGGATTAGATTCGAAAATTTTGAGCTTGATCATTATTTATTCAAAAGTTGTCTCCATTTCTCAATTTATTGGAACTAACTACCTTGTTTGAAAGCAAAAGATGATTGACAATCTTAGGGGGAAGAGTCTGTAGCAAATTGTTAGTGGTGTTAACAAAAAGCTAACTAATGCCAAAGGATCAACTATGTGGGAAGAGCATTGTGAAAAAGTGAGAGGTATCATTGGGAAAATGGTCTCAAATAGTCTACAGGTACATATAGAAGCTAAAGATAACCCAGTTCAGGTATGAAATTTTTTAGCTTCTCTATATGATAAAACCAATGATGTTTACGGAAGAAAATTCATAAGCTCGATGCTCAAGAAATTGAGAGAATTAAGTCCTTTTTTGTTGAGTTGAAGACTTATAATGAGAAGCTTAATATTTGTGGCAAAAATTATAAGAAAACTAATATAACACTTAGTATCCTTTTAGAACATAAATTGTCCCCAATTTTTGATATGTTCATACAAACACAGAATAGGCCTATTGAAATGTCTACTAGATATATGAAAACTAATTTTGAAGAGTTTTGAAAAGGGTTGATTTGTGAGTACGACAAGTTGATATCATCAAGACAATTGGTCATTTGGAAAGCCCATTTCGCACACACTAAGAAGAATCCACATAAAGGTTCTCATAAGAACACTAAGTCTGACAATGCTAGTATGTCCAATCAAAATTCTAATGATGCTCCTGTAGATGCTTCAAAGAAAAAAGTATGGAAAACTTGCAAGTATTGTCGTAAAACCATTCATGCTAAGAAGAATTGCTTTAAGAGGAGCAATGAAGTGGAAAAGGCCAAGAAGAAAGAGTCTAAGGAATAACAGGTAGCACTTAATCCCTAATTTTTTTTCACCTAAGTAACTCTTCTTCATCCATGGAATGGATTACAGATTTAGGTGTTTCAAATCACATGACCAATATTGCTTCATTAGTCACCTTTTTGACAGTATTAAACACGTGGCCAAGGAAGTTTATCAAGTGATGGTAAACAAATTTCAATAGTAGGTTCTAGTAATTGTGGGAAAACTAATCATGTTGAGAAGAATTGCTTTAAGAGGAGGAATGAAGTGGAAAAGGTCGAGAAGAAAGCCTCCAAGGAACAACATGTAGCTCTTAATACCTAATTTTTTCACTCAAGTAATTCTTCTTCATCCATGGAATGGATTATGGATTTAGGTGTTTCAAATCACATGACCAATACTGCTTCATTAGTCACCTTTTGTGCCAATAATAAACACATGGCCCATAAAGTTTCTCAAGTGATGGTAAACAACTTTCAATAATAGGTTTTAGTAATGTTCAAGGTCCTAATGGTATTCTTGAAATTTTACTTATTTATTTATTTATTTTATTTTTATTTGTGTTATTTATTTATTTATTTTTATTTATATTTATTTTATTTATTTTATTTCATTCTTTTTTTCTTTTCTTTTTTTAATGTTGAAGGCATGCTAATCAATCTCCTTTCTGTTTACAATGCTTGCCAAAAAGGTTATAAGTTTGAAGCATGGCCTGATAGATATGTTTTGAATGATATCAAATATAATTTGAAAATTGATTCATAAGTTCGAGTTGATCGTGAAGCAAGTTTGTTTAAGCTCATTGGTTTTACTTGACCTAACAAAGAACCATTCTATTCTTATGTTGCACATGTTGATGAACAAAGTAAGTTGAAGTATGATAGATTATGACTCTTGAACTATGGTAAAATGCAACTTACGTCTAAAATGGTACTTGGATTACCTACAATTTCTTCCACTAACAGTGTTTGTGGAGGTTGTATACTCGAAAGACATCATAGGGAACCATTTGATAGGGATAAATATTAGTGTGCCGAAGAATAGTTGCAACTAGTTCATAGTGACATATGTAGTCCTCTTGAGACTACTTCATTGTCAAGTGTAGTTTATTCCATTACCTCTATTGATGATTTTAGTTCGTGAAGTATAAAAGTTAAGTTTATGTTTTTTTTTCTTCAAAAATTTAGAGTGTTGAAAAGGAACTTGGTAAATGTATCAAGAATCTTAGAACTAAGAATCGTGGTGGGGTACACTAGGAATTAACTTGCAACGTATTTATTGAAATATGACATCCGACATCAAAGGATAGTTCCTTACAAACCCCACCATAACGGTGTTTCCAAATGGAAAAATAAAACCTTAGTTGAAATATATTGATATATGCTTTATTCAAAAGGATTGCAGAAAATAGTTTGGGTTCAAGTTGTGTTTTATGCTAACCATATTTTGAACAAAATTCCTACTAAAGAAAATTTTCAAGTTACTCCAAAAGAAAAGTGGAGTGGAAGGAGACTATATATTAGCTACTTCAAGGTGTTTGGTAGCAAATGTTCGGCCTATATTCCTAATGTAAAAAGGAATAAGTTCGAGCCCAAATCTCACAAATGCATATTTTTGGGCTCCAACGAGGATTCTAAAGCTTACATGTTGTTTGACCCATATAAACAAGATGTCATCATTCAACAAGATGTATAGTTCGATGAAGTTTCTCCACCACCTGAGTGGCTCCAAACCTCATCTTATCTTGTAGTTGCTATAATTTCCGATTGAGGCAATGTTTGTTACTCCTTCAAGTATTAATAGGATCTCGATCCTAGTTCACCTACTAGTTCAAGTGCTCCACCTGAAGATACTAGAGTAGTTCCAACCACTCCTCTTCTAGTTTGGGTACAAAAGACACTTAAATATGTAATTTCAAGAATTGGTAATCCATCTAACACTTGAAGTACTAGATATAATTTTTCTCTCATGGAAAAAGTGTTTACCACAAATGATCTGTCCATGTATGTAAAAGCTAGAGGGAAACTAGAATGGGGAAAAGCAATGGCCAAATATGACTCTTGATGAAGAGCAATACTTGAACCCTTGTCCCACTCCTCTTGGTAAGAATCTTGTTGCTTGCAAATGGATTTATAAAACATGGTTCACTGCAGAAGGACAAACTAAAAATCATAAGGCACAGTTAGTCACAAAAGGCTTTCTTAATGAATGAGGTATTGATTGTTAGTTTTTGTAGAATCAGATGTGTTCTAGCCATGAAATTTGGTGGAGACACTAGAATAAATGAGATATCTAAAACCCATAATGGTTTCTGGAAATTATACCTAGAGATGGATTAATTAGATTATTAGCCATTTTTTTTTAAATATTTCATGAGTCTAAACTTAGGGAATATGTTTAATTAATTAGAATTAATTAATTCAAGGTGAGAATTCTCTATAAACTCACACAGATTGACTCCGATATGATCCTAACCCTTGATTAAGTTTTAATCTTATTCATTGGTGATACAACAGAGGGATATAAGAAGAATTCAATGGGCACTTGGAGAATACACTTGAGCAGTTTGATTTCATTGGCATATTGATTTCTAGAGAGCAACAACAATTGTCAGAAAGCTAGAGATCGAAGCAGAGTCAATGAGGGGCAGGGATAATGATCCAGAGGAATTTTTCCAGATATGGAGAGGCAACAACAAGAGGTTGAGTTATTCCCAGTGGGGAAGCGCAAAGGGCTGCACCATTTCTTTAGAAGAGAAATTTGATTTGGTTGGACGAAAATTCGATTAAGCTTCCAAAGGTCGAGAAAGTCTTTCAGAGGGTCAAAGAATCAATTTCCTCAAGAGAGAAAGGCATAACGAATCAGTTAGAGGTAGTGCCATGCTAGACGTCTAAGGGTTTGTGTAAGCACTACGCAGAAATTTACATAGAGTTTCCAGGAGATTATTTTTCTGAGGTAGAGTTGTGCCGCGGTTGCTTGTGGAATAAGGGAAATTCCCTTAGATAAATTTGGCCATATTTACTTGTTGTTTAGATTTCTAGTAGATTGTACTCAGATTTCACTGCTACATAATAATAAAACCCTCAGATGTTGCATTGGTTTTCCCAAGTTGGGATTCTCTGGGGACATTTGTCCAAAAATAAGGATGTCATTTTTATGTGTGTGCACTAGAATTTTCTCAGTTTCTAGCGCTATTATTTTCCACAGTTTATTTGTGAAAATCATAGTGTGATTTATTTGATATTTGTCATAGTAAACGATAGATAAATTTTAAATAAAATAACAATTAGAAAAATAATTTCCAGTTGCTGTGAAAGGTGAATTTTTCACATGGTATCAAATTGTAAGTGATTAGCTAGGAAACTCAGAAGTGGAGGAGAGAATTTCATTGTTCAGAAGGAGAAACAGGCCGAAATTCTTGGAGGTTACGCAGTACCCAGACAAGAAGGCTGAATTGTTGGGCAAGAGGGTTGATTTTTAGTCGCAGGGTTGTAGAAAATTCGAAGTTGCCTGAGCTAATGATTCTAGAAGTTAGAGAGGGAAGAAATAGCTCAGATTTTCGCTAAGAAAATTTATGGTTGGATGCAAAGGGTTTTGTAGCAGCAAAAGCAATGTCAGGTGGAAGAGAAAAATGAGGGGAAATTTTGTAAGGACTCTGAACACCACATATCTCCACAATGGTATGATATTGTCCACTTTGGGCCTAAGCCCTCATGGATTTGATTTTGGGCTTACCCCAAAAGGCCTCATGCCAATGGAGATATTTGTCCATCCTTATATGACCATGATCCTCCCCACTTCTAGTCAATGTGGGACTTTGGTCGTATACCCAACAATCCTCCCCTCGAACAAAGGACATGGGGCCTCCCCTGAAACGATTATCCATCCGTCCACTCTCTACCAACCAGGATTTCTTCGCTCCAATGTGTTGGAAGCACACGCCTTACATGGAGCCCACCTGCCTCGAGAGATTGCTCTATCCAAGGTCAACTCCTCCTTCACGTGTTGGGACCAGGACACGTCCATGAAGAATTGGAGCACACCCGCCTGTCTAATTGAGCTCATCACGGATCCCATCGTGATATTACGAGCCTACCACCTTCGTTCAGCATTCCGAGGATTCATCCACTTGGCTAACTTCGGGGCATGGCTCCGATACCACTTGTAAGGACTCTGAACACCACATATCTCCACAATGGTATGATATTGTCCACTTTGGGCCTAAGCCTTCATGGATTTGCTTTTGGGCTTACCCCAAATGGCCTCATGCCAATGGAGATATTTGTCCATCCTTATATGACCATGATCCTCCCCACTTCTAGTCAATGTGGGACTTTGGTCGTATACCCAACAAATTTCTCTGAGGGAACTTCGAGTCTTAGAAGTTCGATTTTCCAGTTTCAAATTCGTAGTAGAATCTAGCAGATCTACTCATTCCAGGAGGGAGTAAAAGTAGCAGATAAATAACCGAGTAGAAGGAAAGAGGGAGTTTTTAATAGATCAGAGATGGCCATAGATAGACTTAGAGATCATGACAGGTTGGAGGGTTCCTCCAACTATGTCATTTGGAATGCTAGGATGTCCTTCCTATTAGATGAATATGGTCTAAAGGTCTACATAGATAACGTGTGGTTGTTCCCTAGGATGCGGTTTAGCTCAAAGAATACATCAAGGAAATAGAAAAGGAAAAGTGGTTGATCTTGGATGGAGTCCGAGACCATACAGTCTCACACATAGATGGCAAGGATACTGCCAAAGGGATATGGGATTCTCTTGCCCAACTATATCAGGGTAATTTTGAGCAATGGAAGATGTTCCTGGAAGAGAAGCTGAGATGCATAAGGATGTAGAAGAGGGAATGCATAGATCCCTTCCTCACCAGAATTCAGGAGGTCCAAGACCAACTTACAACTGTTGAGGCAATACCTCAACCAATAGAGCTAGTGCAGTTGGCACTAAGCAATGTCTCATATGAGTGGAAAGTCTTTGTCCAAAGTTTATTGGGTGGAGACAAGTTGCTGTAATGGGACATGATGTGGTCCAACTTATAACAGGAGGAGTTAAGGTGAGATCTGCTAAAGAGCTTCATTAGTGGTAGCATTAGTAGCAGATCGAATGGTGTGAAGGAGGAGGAGAATGTAGCCCTCACATCAAAGGGTCCCAGTGAGGGATAGGGAGAACAAAAGAAGAAGAAGGACCTATCAAAGGAAAAGTGTTTCAAGTGTGGTGAGTTTCTCCACTATAATACTCAATGTCCTCTCATAAAGAAGGACAAGTAGGAGAAGCAGGACCAACAAGCAGCATCAATCGAAATTGACAAGTTTTCCTCTAGGTTGAAGGAAGACTTTGCGATGGTGGCATCCATACCTCGAGAAGTGAGGTGGGGTGACTTAGAGTTATAGCCCCAAAGAGCTATAGAGATGGGAAAGGTCCTTGAGTAGTCCACCCCATGTATCATTACCTAGATACTAGAGCCCACAATATTTAGTAGCAGGATGGATCAGTGACATTGATGTAGTCAAATACCAAGTGATAGTTGCAGACTAGTAACAATAAGATGCTGAGGAGTACAGCATAGTGTTGACAACAGTGCAGGTGGCTTAGTCCAAAGTTAGCAACAACATATATTCTTCAGTGACAATGCAGTAGCTAGTAGTCGTCAGATACTCGAGTGACATATGAATTATACTGATCACAAGTGATTCAATATTTTGGATGCTTCTCAGTTGCAATTGTTGCAACTGCAACACCAATTGAGAGGGAGTTGCAATGCAAATGCAGTTTTGGCAGTAATACAAAAAGGTCAACCACATAACGGATGCATCATCAAAGTTGTGTAGTGGTTGATGGGAAGCAACAACCAGACATGAACAACGTGACCAGAGATAATACAAAGACAAATTGTTGTGGTAGGGTGTGCAACACTATAACACAGTCCTCACTAAGAGGGAGTGTTAATTTTTGTAGCATCAGATGTGTTCTAGAAACGAAATTTGGTGGAGAGGCTAGAATACGTGAAATCTCCAAAACCCATAAATCGTTTCAAGAAATTCCTCCTAGAGATGGTTTAATTAGATTATTAACTGATTTTTAAATATTTCCTAAGTCTAAACTTAGGGAATATGGTTAATTAATCAAAATTAATTAATTCAATGTGAGAATTATATAGAAACTCACACAGATCAAATTTGATATGATCCTATCCCTTGAATAAGTTTTAATCTTGGCCGTTGGTGCTCCAACACAGGATTATAAGAAGAAGTCAATGGGCACTTGGACAATACACTTGAGCAATTTGATTTCCTTGGCAGATCGATTTCCAGAGAGAAACAACAGTTTCCGTAAAGCCAAAGATCGAAGTAGAGTCAATGAGGGGTAGGGACAATGATTTGGAGGAAGTTTTCCAGATCCAGAGAGGCAACTGCAAGAGGCTTAGTTATTCCCAGTGAGGTAGGGTAGAGGACTATGTAGTTCCTTTACAAGAGCAATTCGATTTGGCTAGAGGATAATTTGATTCAACTTCCAGAGGCTAAGAAAGTATTCAAGAGGGCCAAAGAATCAGTTTCCTTAGCAAAGATAGATAGAATGACTCAGTCAGAGGTAGTTTTGGGCTATACGTCCAAGGGTTTGCGTAATCACTGTGCAGAAGCTGACGCAGAGGGTCCAGGAGGATGAGTTTTTTGAGGTAGAGTTATGCTGAGGTTGCTTGTGGAAGAGGGGAAATTCCCTCAGATAATTTTGGCCAGATTTACTTTTTGTTTGGATTTCCAATTGGGCATTCATATATTGTAGTCAAATTTCACTATTGCATAAAAATAAAATTGTTAGCTGTTGCACCGATTTTCCCAAGTTGGGTTTTTTCCGGGGACATTTGTCCTGGCAAAAAAACAATGTCATTTTATGTGAGTGTTTGTGTGTGTTAGAATTTTCTTAGTTTCCAACATTATTATTTTATGTAGTTTATTTGTGAAAATCACAATGTGAGTTATTTGATATTTGTCGTAGCAAACAACAGATAAATTGTTAAATAAATTAACAATTAGATACATAATTTCCAGTTGTGATAGATGAAATTTTTACATTGATTATATTGAAACTTTTTCTAAAATGAACACCATCAAAACCATCATTTCTCTTGCTATATATTTTAATGGGAAATTCACCAAATGGATGTTCAGAGTGCATTCTTAAATGGTGATCTTGTTGTGACAACCCTTTTTGCCACCCCTCTTGTAAAAGCACTATGAATTGTAATTCATGTAAATAATAAGGAAATATAAATAATGAGCGGGGTGGAGAAGTGGACACAAATTAAGAGAATGAGGAAGAGGTGTTTCTTATGCTAAGTGCAAACAAAACCACCTCAATTATGCCGCACCTATCTCCCTAATGGAAGCATAAAATTGTTGGTGCATACATTATGGCAACCTGCAGAAAAGGGATGTGTCACACTATCCTTAGTCTTAAGAGACGTGTTGAGGGAATCAACACACATGGAAATGGATGTCAAGAAGGAAATTATAATAATGGGAAGCAGGACAACATTAAGGGGAAAAATTAGGCGAGTAGTACGACCTTGATGCTCCACAAAATGAGTGGAGAAGAGACAGGGAGTTGCCAAATGAAGGGGGAAACTGTTTATTCATCCACGGGACAAAAGGTGGGAAGGGGAAAATAGAGACAAGAAAGAATGGATCAAAAGAAACAATAGCACAAGAGCGAGGAGCAAAAGAGAAAGGAAGCCACATAAGAACCTTGTAGTGAAAATATGGGACCTTATTCCCTACATCTTTGTGATACCCTGTTTGATTTTGGTGTTATCCTAATAAGGAGAGTGCAAGGAAGGGATGATTCACTCCATGTTTGCCCATGAGGGCTGAGAAAAAACTTTGGACTGAAGTCAGAATTTTGGATTGGCAGAACCTTCCCTGAATTCTTGGTTGATTCCCGTATGATTGGTTTTTGAAGAATTTTAGGGAGTCACTATGGTGTTCTCTACTTGGGAGTAGATTATAGACTACCCGAACAATAGACTCCTCTTGAGTCCTTGGTTTACTAATTAATGGTATGAATACTCTTGAGCACTTAACTCCTCATACTTTGAATCTAGCTCGGGGATGGTTAGTTACAGGAACGATTGTAGTGTAACTAGCATATGGTTGGGTGGAGAGTCGGAGTCCCCCTCTTAGTGGCCAATCATTCATAAACTATAACATAACTGCTAATTTTGGAGTGAAGTCAAACTTCTAGATTGAGAGAACCTTCCCTGAATTCTTTGGTTGATTCCCCTGTGATTGATTTCTGAAGAGTTTGAGGGATTTACTATGGTGTTCTTTGCTTGGGAGTAGCTGATAGACCACCTAAACAATGGAATCCTCCTCTTGAATCCTTGGATGAATAATTAATGGTGTGAATAAACTTGAGCACTTAACTCATCAGACTCTGAATCTAGCTTGGGGGTGGTTAGCTACAAGAATTATTGCAATATAGATAACTTATGGTTGGGTGGAGAATCGAAGTCCCCCTCTCAGTTGCCAATCATTCATATATTATAAGATAAGTGTTGTTTGCATACTTATTACCTTGAATAATGAATGTCATTACCATATAACATTAGAAGTATGGCCACTATTAATGAAGGGATGTGCATTAATGTATGTGTTTATGATGGAATGTGTTGCATGGTTTCTCTCTAGATCTGAGAGGCTTGTAGCTTCCTTTATATCCTGTTATACTCCCTAAGATGTAAGGTTAAATGCATGTCTTGTGTAAATGTTAAGAACCTAAGTTAAACTACTGTAGAGTTTGAATTTCCATGGCTTAACTGTCACTACTGCTAGAGGATCTCTTTGTTGAGTATTCTTGGTTTTGGACTATATGTTGCTTATAACGAGTTAATATGTCTCCTTGTTGTAAAATTGATTATTATCTCCTAGTTTTTGAGGAATGATTGAAACAATGAATTTATGCATGGATATTCCCAGGGACATGAGGAAGTGACTCAAGATATTTTTTACATAGGTTTGTTGCTATTGTAGTAGGGATTATAGAGCATAGTAGACATGGATTTGGCTTGAAAGCAATGCTTGAGAAGAAGGTAGGTTTACTTAGTCATGGTTCATTAGAGGAGATGATGTAATATATATATATATATATATATTATATATATATATATATATATATATATATATATATATATATATATATATATATCAGTGGAATTGTTAGTATCTAATGAACTCATTTGCAAATAATGGGATGACGTGTATTTAAGTTCATCTGTTCTGGGTCCTGTGTCTTTTGGGTGCATATTCATTGTGTTATTGCTTCATTTAGGCTTCAACTGTTGCCTGGAATGATTATGCTTGCATGAGGGATTCAATGCCAAAGGCCGATAAAGGGTTCACAAAGCCACAAAGGTCTCTAAGACCTCTAAGCATGACATTCTTTAGTGTTTGGTTTGTAATCAGTTTGAACAAGCCCTGATCAATTCGATTATTGTCCCCTTAGAACTGATGCAATACGTGTAAATCCTGTGAGCAAGAGGTCATGGGGTCGTAAAACTTCAAGTATGGGAGGCAATGGACTTTGATGTTGATGTTATAGTGGAGGAGTAAGAGGAAGATTGAGAAAACTAGTAAGTGTAATGAGGCACTTAATGAGAAGTAATCTAGACATCTAACGTGTAGATTTACACTCGCGTCACGTCCTAGTAGGGTGAAGTTCGTGGTTGATTGGGTGCTTAACGACAACTGCAAGATGGGGAATCCCTCCTTAAGAGGACAAGAAATTGCACGTCATGGTCACTGATCCCTAGGAAGGTTTCGTGTCATAGTGATCCCGATAGATGGGAGCCATGAGTCAGAGAGTCCATCCATTAGAAGGCGAGAAAATTCATGTCACAATCATAGGTCCTAGGAAGGTTTTGTGTCACATTGATTGGGCAGGGGTGTGAGGATGTGGAGATTCCATACGATGGGTTCTGTGATGGACCCCAAAAATATTTATAATGACAAGGTTGACTTACACATGGAGCCAGGACCCTGGTGGTACCTACAATGGGGGCCTAGGTCGGAGAATGACATGGATGATGTGGATGTGGAGTTGACACGGAATGTAAAGAGTGTGACATGTGGAAATAATTAATGATCCTTTGGGTGGTCATGTATCCTATATATTGATGACACGTGGTGCCTTTGGAGAAGGCCATGTGGCCATATAATGTCAACATTACATAATCATGGGTCGTAGACCCCAGGAGGTTCAAAGTGCATGTTTATAGGATAGGTCTTGATTGGCGGGGATCGGGGATAGGAAATATTCCTAACATTTAATAGGGAAAAGTTTTGTCACACCGTGGGGCCTCTCATTATCCCAATGGATGAGAAAAATTGAGGTTGTGGTTGATGGGGTCAAGGAACAAAATTTCTCCCAATAGACAACAAGGAGATTCGGTTGTGCCTTGATGGTATGGAAGTTTAACTTGTATTAGCCAGGGAAGGTGCAGTGACATGGAAAAGGCCACTGTGGGGACAATTGGTGAGGTGGAAATGACACATATGTTAGTTAAGGAGGATTCCATGTGGCATTTCTTACTAATGTGGTGAGGGGTTATTGGAAAAACTTTGAACATGCATAACTTTCAATCCGAGTGTTGAATTTCAATAAACTTTGTATTGTTGGAAATATCTCGATGAATTGAAAGCGATAGTGACGCCCAAAGTTTATTTCGCTAACTTTGGGGAAGAGGGAAATTTTGAGGCTCTAGTTCCATAATGAGACCTTAGAGATCGAGTCAAAGACCTTGTAACACATCCCACTACCCGAGAGTGACTTAAGGGGATGGGAGGGAGTGTTACAAAGTGGTATTAGAGTAGAAGGTTAAACACTGGATCTTTGGAGATGCTGACAATTTTGGATCCCGCTAACTTACAAGGGGTCTCCCAAATATGAAGTTATAATTAGACCTCACACAATTTGGTATAGGATCCCCATCTGACAATGTGGTCTGACTGCCATATACTTAAATGTTTTTCTTGGTTGTAGCTGTTAGCATGAGAGAGGAATGCACATGTAACTTTGAAGGAGAAACTAAGTATGCCTTGTGAAGTAGTCAATTGTAATATGCATCCATGTTCTTTCACTAGAAGGGAAGAGAAAGTGATGCCTTAGAAAAAGAGTATTAGTACTATTTCGATATAGACGCACACACATACATATGAAAGAATTGTTGACTATCTAGCGAAGTAGTTCACATGGAAATAATGATCATTAAAGTCATTGCAACACACATTCAATAAGATAAGCACCAAAGGCAATGAAATAGTTCAATTTCCTTAGTACATATGAACAAAACATACACCGCAAAAATATAAAGAATAGTCTTATTGCATTCAAGATATGCATGAAAGTGTGTTGGCTCAATGAGCTTTGAATATTACACAAAAGTTCCAAGATACATTGATAAAATGAGACACCATTAGCTCCAATAATGGAGCATTAAGTCACTTCTTGCTCTAAAAGAGAACAATCTTTCTCTCTAATGCCGAGGTGGAGAAGCCAACGTGAAAAGTCCTTTCTCTGAGTAATGAGGATTCTTTTATAACAAGAGGAATGACCTTTCATATTCCCATGACTCTTAAACTTCCCTCATGACTCGTAGACCTTTAACGTGACTTAAATTCCCCTCATGACTCATAGACCTTTAATGTGACCTCTAGACTTCTATATGACTTTTGGACTTCTCCATGTGACTCTTTTGTCCATACGTGGCTCTTGGACTTCCACATATTTACATTTACAACATTTTCCAAAATTACATCATTAATTTCCTCATCATTATGTGACAACAACATGACAAGTCATTTACATTGATGACTTGGACCCATAGTGACTTCTACCTTGAGTTCTTTGAGAAGTGACAACACTGCCACTATATCTTTGATGCTTGTAACATATCTTGCATTGTTGTTGTTTTCTACCCTCCAAAGGGTTTCTTGATATTATGGAGCCTTCATGAGTCACTTTGATAAACATAATCCATTGTTCTTTAAATTGTCGCAACATGTTACCTTTGTGCCTTTTATCTTCAAGATGCTTCCAAGGGCAGCCTTTCCTGACGGATCTCCTCACATATATTTTCCATGCTTTATTGAACACCTGCAAGTATACATCACTCATGGCAAGCAAACATTAGCTCTAAAATCTCCTATTCCATCATGTTTCATGCAAATTTTCAAGCTGTGGAACTACAATTCGCAAAGGGGAGAGAGAGAGGCCTTCTAGGTGTAGGGCACACTTGCAAGAGACAGAAGAGGGCTACATTGCTCACTAAGACTGTGCCATGTGCATCTTTGGAGGAGGAGGAGGCTTGGAGGGCATAGGGCGCACTTGTAAGAGGCAAGGGAACATGACTATTCACTGGAAACGTGTTGTGTACTTGGGAGGAAGGGCAGGACCAAAAAAAGGGTTCAAGGTGCACTTACAAGGTAAAAATGAAGGAAACACTACCCACTAAAAGTGCGTAGTGCGCTCAACTAGGAGATAGAGGAAAATGCTAGCGCAAGACACAAAGGTAAGCAACAGGTAAGAGGGTCTGCTAACTAGACATGTGTTGTGCACTGGGAGGGAGAGAGAGGACTCATCTGAGCATAGGGCACAATTATGATTGAAAAGGAGGGTCTCCACTAGGCCCTAGAAGTGCACTATCTGCACTTCCTAGCCTTGAGGGCAAGCTTGCAAAGCTAGAAAATGTCTAATTCTGGAAGGGTGAATCATGTGAAAACACATTGATTTAGGGGTATAATCAAGCATGACACATCTCAACTCATAAAAAAACCTTAGACATGACCCATGACTAAGAAATATACATCAAAAATCTAGTTCAAAAACATTCTACAAGTGTAACAGACAAAGTATGTGCAGTTGTGACCAAAAATGTCGTTTTGTGATTAGAAAGTGTATTATGACTCTAAAGTGTGTTATTGTTACTCTTGATGATCCGATGACACTTAGGAAGGGACATGGACACTTGAAACATGTTTAAAAACATAAAACAACACTTAACAACCAAAAGCGACATTTTACATGACAACATGTAGGCTCCAAAATTCGAATATAGCAAAATTTTGTAGGGTGTTGTAGCAACGACAACACTTGCTGACACACTAGGTGGACTTCAACTTCTCTATTTATGGGTAGATTTTAGGAAAAAGTTATCCCTTCAGGAAGTATTGATTAATCAAGGGGGTCACTTAGACTTTCCCACTTAACTCAATTTTAGATGTAGTATCAACCTTTCCTTCCTTGGCATAACACACCAACCAAACTTGCCATTTCACAATTGTTTTGATCTAGGAGAAGGGTAATATGTAATTGTGAGTTACATATTGATCTGTAATTGAAACTTGAAGGTGGTATACAAATTGCAAGTAAAATTTTGTATGTTTTTTGGGTAATGGATCAAGTTACTAAACACATAAACAAGTGATTTTTAAACACAATTAATAGACAAAACAAAGACCAAATACCATATTAGAAACACATAACAACAAATATGATAAATGATTTCACCACTTTCTTGGGCTACATCTCCTAGTCTAGCTTCCAATGTAGAGCCTCTTTCATTAAATGCTCAAATTTGAGTTTTCATCACTTTACAATGCTCAAAATGTAATGCAAATGTCTCTAGTTGATCCAAAGATGTCAAAAACCCCCATCTGGGTTCTTTCTGCACCTCATTTGGCCAAAAATTGAGAAAGTTATGTCTATTACAAGGTTTTATCAAATTCCGTAACTAACCATCCTATAATTCGACCCAAATTTGGCTTGAGCGCCCCAAACCCGGAATCGTTGCACAAACCTGGCCTACAATCCCGCCCGACAGGTGAATTGATCAGACAGTTAAGCTGTCCACTAATACCTAGTTTCCGAATTTTGTTGTCATATCGGGGCCACATGCCCAGGGGTTGGGGCTAACTACCCGCCCTCGCCGACCAGGCCCCCAACGGAAAAACACGTAGTCGTATTAGGTCCATAAGACTTGGGCCTGGTGACAACGCATGCACGCCCAAAACTTAAACTAGCCCGCGACCATTTGAAGGCCCATGTGGCCCGGGGCTAGTCCCCCCTCTGCTCTCCACCGATGGTCACTTGGGGAACCACATGTGACTATGGGTTCACACTAAACTACTTCCCCCCGCTCCAACTCCACCACGGTTTTGCATTATGGTTACATGTGTGTCGGGACTATGACCATAGGGTTGGGACTAAGCCCTAGCCCTTGGTCCCACCCCTTGGTTCTAAGGGCGCATGGACCAGGGCTAGGGCTTAGCCCCGACCCCAACCTCCAAATGATGAATGTGTTCATTTTAAATAAATCCCGCAAACCTCTTTAGTTAAGAAACATTGCGGTGGTGTGTTGGTTGAGGCCTGTAGTGCTTGTTTTTTGGTCATGGGTTCGATTCTCGTGGGCAGCTTGACCCCTCACAAAAATTTTGACCTATCCCTGGAGGCCACGTGGTTGCCTCCTATTGGCTCACGTGGCCTCCCACCATTGGCCCTTCAATACACAATCAACTCCACATATTAATTAAAAATTAGAACACACAACATTAAAAAAAAAAAAATCTAAGCCAACAAAATTTGAATATTTTTTGGACTAATCAAGAGTAGCCAAGTGGCAGCCTGCCACTGGCCCAAAATGTACAGTCACCCTATCAATTTTGTAAGTTTTTGCTTGTTTGAGAATTCAATCAAAACATGATATCAGGAGCATACAATATCAGTTTTGAGTGAATCGAGTTGCGTTGGATTCAGGTCATCGAGATCTACGCAATGGTATAAGTTTCAGGCACTTTTAAACACTCTAATTTTAAGCACTAAAATGATCCTGTGGATCAATCCTCCCCATTGTAAGCTTTTGGACCTCCAAAAGCTCATTTTTAGTCAACAAATAGATGAGGGTACAGTTCCCTCACCCTTCCAATTTCAACCCATTTGGATTTGTTTGTTTTTGTCACTTTGAGCTACTCATGAAGGTACTTCACTTTTGAAGTCTTTGTCTTTTTGTCAAAGATAGGACCTTGCTGCAATTCTTCCAGATGTTTATAAGAGAAAACTTATGTTAAATAAATATGAACAATCTCTCCTCGATCTTCAATCAAAGGAGACTTATTCAATTTCAAGATCACTTCACCTTGAACACTGTAGTCATAATGATGCTTAGCATGTATACCATTGCACTTTGCTTGAATCTTTACCAAATGTTATCGACATCGCCATCCACTATCCCTCTTTAAGGCCAAAACATTATGAAACCCATAAGAAGATATTTTAGAACCAATGTCCTATTTGTTAAATAGATTTTGTATCTTCTTTTTGACCCTTGCATTCTTTAACACTGGCGTCTTGTTCATACCAATGTTCAACAATGATGCATCCTGCTGCAAATGAACTTCATATTGTTTTCCTCTTTTAGGAGGCAACATGTTAGACTCCTGAAACATCTTATCACATGGATTAGCAACCTCAATGAAATCAGATTTAAAATTTGACTCATATCCTTGAAAAGATTCAGATTCATCAACATCTTTATGTTTAATCATCGATAATGTAAAATTTTGTCTAGCATTTACAAACCTATTTAATTGTCCAACATTCACAAGAGATAAATTCAACTTCTTGCTATGTGCTCTAAAAATGTACTCAATACCATCTTTAAACAAGTGATACTTGTTCTCATGGCAACGAAAGATGGATTTCCTGTCATATAAGTATGGGCTTCCCAAAACAATCCTGCAAATCTCAAGTGGTACCACATCAAGTTCTACCTCATCAATAAAATTTGTAGTGATAGCAAATCTAAGTATGCATTTTCTTGTCACTTTCAACTTGGAATTTTCACATACCCAACCCAAAGGATAAGGTTTAGGATGAGGAATGGTTTCCAAATTTAGTTTCTTGACAATGTCTCTTGAAATGAGGTTTGCTTGTGAACCACTATCAAACAAAGTATCTACCTTGTTATGTTTTGTGATGATTCTAATATGGAACAACTCTATCCTTTCTCTTTCATTTTGGGTTTCAATGGGTTTACTAGAAGAACTAGTACTTGTAATTGAATCCTTACCTTTCAATCCCATGGCTATGTTTTTTGTTTCATCTCTGGAATCAAATCCTAGATCTTGTTGTGTATTTGCAACAATCTTTTCTTTCTCCTTGTTATTAAACTTTCTGGGTCTCATCTCAGGATGAAGTTTCCAACAATGATCTTCATCATGACCTTCTTTAGAATAGTGTTTAGATGTGAGCTTTTCTCCTACTTTCTTGACTGAAGCATTTTTCTTATCCTTGCCTTTAAACTTTGCTTTTCCTTTTTCTCCAGACTTGAATGATTTATCACTAGTTTCTTTAGAAACATTTTTCTCTCTTGCCTCTAAATGAGTTTCTTGTACACAAATTTCATCTAGTTTTGTAGGGTTAAACATGAGAATTGCATATCTCATATAACTATGTAATCCTCCAATATATTTCAGTAAAGTATTGTTGGGTCCCTATAATACTAGTGATTACCCCATTACTATTGTAGTTATACCCCTTATTAATATTGTTGTGCCCCTATTGCCCCCATATTGTTATTACTGTGCCCCATAGAATCCCTCTATTGTTATTTTTGTGGCTTTATATTATTATTGTTAGGTCGGCTAGGGTTATATTGTGACTCCTTAGACTCCTATATATAGAAAGGAGGTTTTCTCATTTGAATCATCCAAGAATTGTTCATTTATGTAATGTAAAGGAGGTTGCCCCCTCGAAGAGGCTAAATTCTAAGGCGTTGATCTATCTTTTCTATCTTTTCTTGAGCTGGTTTTATAACATTTGGTATCAGATCTTTGGATTCTAGGGTTTCACTGCTCCAAACAGGTCATCGTGGCATTTTCGCTATAATTTTTTTTTTGTGATGTTTCAGAAGTTGCAAAAAAACCCATTTGAGAAGAAATCGCTCGAAATCTTGGGTCCGAATTTCAGAGCTTTTTACGCTATATTTTCGGAGATATGATCTGAGGAAGTTGGTCTTTTTGCAGACTCCTGAATTCCATTCCAAACAGGTGACCTGGGGCAAATCTTCATAACTTTCGCTCTGGGGATCGGATTGAAATTTCGTAAGAAGGTACAGAAAGCGGATGGACTCTAGTTTCTTGTATCCATTTTTCAGATCCAAAAGTTGAAACAGTGACCCATGGCACGTCGTACAAGTTCGCTCTACTGAACTAGTCTATAATCAAGTCACTGTGGGAGATTTCACATAACTCTTCCTTGGAGAATCCAATTTGGGTCAAACTTGTGGCATTGGAAAGAGGACACAAAGGGCTACTATAGGTCACAAATTCATAACTAGACGATCAGAAAGTACAAAGATACATCAGAGACAATATAGAGCTCCTACAAAGTGAAAAAATATGTGTAGATTTTCTTAAATTTTTTCTTAAGCTTGGTTTGAAAATTTATTTTGAAGGAATTCAAAGGGAATAGTAGAGCATTATTATCGGTAACCGATGCCCCGAGGAAAGAAAATGCAAACACCTAGTAAGGAACCTGAAAGCTCTAGCATGACTCATGAAGAAGAGGAAGATATCCAACATGATATATCAAAATTACAAGACCAAGTGCAACAACTCTCCCTTACACAAAAAGGAATAGAATCTAAGATGGATGGTTTAAAGAAAGATGTAGAAGCTAAGATGGATGGTCTAAAGAAAGGTGAAGAAGCTAAGATGGACTATTTAAAGAAAGGCGTAGAAGCTAAGATGATTGACGTGGAAGCTAAGATGGATGATTTGAAGATAGATTTGAAGACAGACATGGACGAATT